>APFE031380393.1:74702-85809 GCA_000404065.3 Pinus taeda
CCCCGGTTGCGGGTGACAGCACGATACAATGGGCTGAGCCACATGGCTACCATGTGCCGCCCCGCGAACAATAAATACTGCAGGTACTTAGCCGTCAAAGGCTTATTACTGTGAGGTTCAAGCTCCAAGCATTCAATGCTGAGTAGATTGAAGGGATGGCGACAGTTATTGGGCACTTCGAACAAAGGAATGTTGATAAGAATGTTGAAGGATATCAAGACAGGGCAATGCAATTTTCAGTTCATCATCTCGGTGGTGTCAAGGAGCTTCGTCTGCAGAGCAATTCGTCGCAGAGGCAGGCCTGCTGGGGGGCGTTGCGCACGCCACTACAAGCTGCCCTCTGGGCTTCTCGACACTCCATCTCTGGTGCCTGTTCTGAGCGAAAGAGGAAATTTGAGAACTCCTCAGAAGGTCGGGCGGCAGTCTCAGAGGTTTGGGAGGCGAACTCTGAGGTTTGGGCGGCAAACTCAGAGGCTTTGGGGGCAAATTCAAAGGGGCTGGCAGCGAATTCGGAGATACTGGTGGCTAATTCAGAGTCGCTGGGGGAGAATTCGGAGGCTTTGGGGGTGAAAACAGAGGTACATTTGGAAAATTCAAAGGTGGTGGTGGTGCTTGGAAGGTTCGGGCGGCGAATCCTGGCTTCTGGGTGGCCTCATGAATCACTCAAAGCATTCAAGGGAGAAGGAGAATTGCCCATGGCAAGGCTTTGACAACGGCAACCTTGCAGGAGGGGTTCTGGACGTGGCTCATCCTCGTGCCCACCGGCAGAGAGGGAGCACCACCATTGCTATTGCTGCTATTGCTATCGGAGGGCAGGGGTCACGCCACTCCAAGCAGGGAAATACCTAGAGGTTGGCATTGCAAGCGAAGGGGAGCCAGCCCTCCCTGCATTTGGCTCAGTGGTGTTCACCCTAGGCAAATCCCGGGACAATCCAGGAATTAATGCTCATGTTTCAGTGCTTTTTACTCAAGCCCCGGAAGGGATTGAAGGAGAGACACCTCCAGGAATGGAGGATCCACCCCCAGAGGGCTCTGGAAAGGCATGCCCCTTGCCGCCTCCATCATGTGGGGAGGGCACCTCAGGGAAGGAGATCATGGCCGATCCCTCCATCCCCCCGGCGAAGAAGTCTCCAGACTCAGCACAGGCCAAGTGGGCCGCCATGTGGGAGGGTATCCCTGAGGGTCAGGGATGGTGCACCATTGTGGAGGAGAAACCTCCTAAAGATGACTGACCTTCCCACGCGCGCTCCTGCAACTGCCAATTCCACTCAGTTCGGGTCCAGACTTTTGTTTGCTGCAGGTTACGTGGTTCGGGTTAGCTTTTTGTCTGTTCTCTTGCAGTTTCTTATAGTGTCCAGTCCATTTTGGTCATGTTTCGTTTTAGTGTGTCTTGTTGGTATCAGTCCCCAGTCTATCAATGAAGACCGCCCCTGCGTGGGCAGGATTGCTTATGAGTAATTCAATGAGTCTGGGTCTGTTTTTTGGCATTTTAGAAAGGTTTCGTGCCTCAGTCGGTCTCTCTAGAGGAATTATGAAAGCGTTGTTGATGCTACCCCTGCGTGGGAGCTTTTTGAGTCAGTCTAATTCACCCAAGGCGCCACTGGCGGCCATGGAAAAGTCCTTGCTTCACTGTCTGTAAACATTTCTCTGTACATATAATATAAAAGCTAGCTAGTTTTACCGAGAAAAAAAAAAGTAATAATATTATTGTGTTTATTAAGAAATTGTAGAATTATATAAATAGTGGAAGAAAAATGAATATATTAGTTTTTAATTAATAAATCAAAATTCATACTTAAAAAGTTCACAGGGTGTAGAATAGACAATGATGGGATGTAATTTTATGTCACTTTGTGATGTTAAGGTCACCGATTCAAAACTCCATGGGAGAAAATCCAGTCATATTAAGGGTTGTGTGGCTAGGTTAGATGCGATCCCCAAGTGATTTTAACAACTTAAATGCCCCCGGGTTGTGGTTTTTCAAAGAAAAGATTAAGTATGTAGTCATCTCTAAAGGATACAAACAATTTAACAAAAAAAATTAAAGATATTTAAAATAAATAATGTAAATGTTAATTTTTTATGATATCATTGTGAAAAGAGTTTTTAATTAATTTAAAATATTTTAATGAAATATAATATTTGAAGATAAATATATTATTTTAAATTTTTCTTAACCATATAAATAATAAATAAATAAATATTTCAAATTTTATTTTAATTTTATTTTATTAAATTAATATTATATATAATGAATTATAGTCAACCTATTTTAAAGATTTTAGCTTGAGTGATGGGTAACCATTTTGTTTCCCAATGCATAAGCATTTACTTTTCAAAAGAACGTATTGTAACAAGTTCATTTATAAATTTTATGAAATAAATTTTAAAATATATCCATTCTCAAAATATTATTTATTTTTTTAACTAAATTTAATATTTTATAGATTTTAAAATTATCAATTCTACAAAAAAATATTATTAAAAAAATTCCATTAAATATACTAGCACTATATGACTGATTTTTGTAGTTCCTTTATTATTTGCAAGCTAAGTTTTATTTTGAAACTCCTTTTGAAAAATCTCCTGCTGTGAATGTTGTGTTTCATTAAAGGTTCAATAGGTGGAGGAATATAGTGCAAGTTTGGGGCAGAGGGGTGAATTTGTTGAATGTGTTCGCAATTGTTAAACGACATTGGCTAGCATCCTTCCCTGTTTATACTGGCTTATACTCTCAGGTTTTGTTCTTTGCTTCTCTTCATTTTCTTGTCATTACACTTCATAATGCTAGTCCTATTGTAGTGAGTGTGGTAGATAATTTTGTTGTGCTATGGCTTAGGATTGTTTTGGTGGGAATTGGTCCATGTTCTGGATTTTATTGGTTTGAGGTGGTAGTATTTTTAGATGGTTGAAGGGTATTGAAAGTTTTATTTGGCATGTTCATGTCAATTCTTCTAGCTTTGAACTTGGTCTAAAAAACAGGGGTTTAATTGTGGCATGTATTTTATTTAGGTCTATTTTTGGCTCAGCTTGTATCCTCATAATACAATGGGTTTTCATAGTGGAGGTGAATACCTACCTTAGGTGCCTCAAAGATGTGTTTTTCCTCTAGGCTTAGTCTGGTCTCAAGTGCTTAGAGCTCACAATGGTTATTCTGTCAGTGTACGTTCTATGAGTGTTCTTTATGTAGGTTTCCGCACTCATCACGCTGTTGGCCATGGGTTTTCATGTGATAGTTTGGGTGTTGACTCCCTCTTACTTTCCATGCCTCCCTAGAAATGCATTCATAGTAGGATGGGTGGTGGTAGTAAGTAACTCATAGGGCCAGCGAAGCGCTCAACATTTTCTCCAGGACTCGATGTGATCTACTTTAATGTTTTTCCTCCTGAGACTTGTTGAGGAATTAGAAAATTAGAAAGCATGGTGGGTGCAAAGAAGTAATCTAATTATGATTTTGAGATATTAGAGGAGGTATCCTGCTAGTTTTTAGACCCTAGTCATACCAGGGGATAAAGAAACAAAAACCCAAACTCACTTACATTACACTAGTAGATGAAAACTTTTCTTGGATTAGTGCTGAAGGATAAGCAAGTGGAAAAATACAGTGTGTTTTATTCACTAGAGAATATTAAAAGGATGTTAAGAAGCCAAGTTTTTTTATGGACAAGCTCGATGTAAGGTTGGCCCATGTTGAAGGCGACTCTAATAGCATTACTCCCTTTTGGTTTGAGTTCTAATGATCCAACTCCTATTTCTTCTTCTAACTCTTAATGACTGTTAATCCAACTAGTATATCTTGTCCCTTTTTATGTTTGATGTTGTCTAACCATAATGTTTAGTTTTCTGTTTTGTGTGTCTCTCAGAGAGAGTTCGAACATTCTTTTGATTTCTCTAGAAACAATGAAAATCCCACATATATTTAGAAATAACATCTTTGCACTAATTTTGAAAACCTTCTGATGCAACAAATCTTTTTATTAAAAAAATGTTTTGATTTTAATTATTAAATTCTCATTCTTTTTTCCTTCCATTTTTGAAATCTTAAAAGGTTTTATTTTTTAGAATTCAAAATATTTGTAAATATTTATTTGATACATAATTTAATTCTTAAATCTTAATTTTTTTATTGTTTATTTGTAAAATATTTATTTACAACATAATTTAATTCTTATATTTCCTTGATTTTCATAGTAATTTTATATTCTAGTTTTTATTCTTTTATTTATTGAAATATATATTTTAATTATATACTATGCATAATATATTAAATATGAATATAATAATCTATTTTTACTGTAAGTTCTTACTTTTTTTAACTATAATTTTATTATAATTTAATACATTTCAATTTATATATAAACAAATAAACTTATTTATTTTTTTTTAAATAATAATAGAAAAATTTCAAGAGTCAAGAATATTTTTCTTTTTAATTTTTATATATATATATATAATTTTTTCTTTGTAATGTTTTTTTTGTAAGCTTGGTAGGACTATATTTTCATCATGTCCAGCTTCTCACTCCAATTGGGGATAACACAAGATTTGAACCCAAGACTTCCCGTTTGGTGAGACTTCATTTCCAAGGCCATTACCAATTGAGCTATCCCAGGAGGATTTACTTTTTGTAATGTTATTTGATTATATTTTATTAATTAAATATAGACAAATGTATAGCGTGTTTTTGGTTTTATTATAAAGATAGAGAACGTATATTTTCCTATTTTTTTTCTAAACAAAATAGGTTTCTTGCGCTATAGAGGAAAGAGTTTCATACATCAATTTGACATCTAATTAAGCTTATTATTATTATAAAAAAGAGTATATTAAATTTTTGAATATTAATTACGTTTTTAAAATTGATTTTGTTATAATTACGTTAAAATATAATTTCATCCAAAGAATGGTTGAATGTTATAATGTCTTCTTTAAAATTATTTCATCCAAAGAATGGTTGAATGTTATAATGTCTTCTTTAAAATTTTTAACTTGATCAGAATAAATTAAAATTAAATAAAAATAAAAATAAAATAAAATAAAATAACATAATATTCTAGTGGCAGAGAATCATTTTTCCTAAATTATTTCTAGAAATCCATGGATATTAATAATCATTTATTTTTATTTATTAATCATCAACACATTACTCTCTGTACCTAATATATAATGGTTTGGGTAGATTTCCCCGTGTGTGGTTTTTGAGACGTAAGTATTCCATAGTTTTCATCTTGAAATTCTCCGAGAGTCTAGACCAAGATCAATCATCAGGATTGATTTACAAAAAGAGAAATTTGCATTTGTTGAGTGAGCTATCATGCTGTGCAGTCGACATCTAAATGTTTGATTTAAAATTATTTATTGTTTAGTAATATTTCTTCATAATTTTTAATTTGTTTTTAAAATTTATTAGAAACTTTCATTATGAGTTGCTATTTCTTCTTTATATTCCCTAATCTTAGAGATTATCATTTTAAATTTCTTTAGTTTATAAATTATTGCTTAAATTAAGTTAATGTTATTAATTTGTTTATTTAACTAAGTTTATTTACTTTGATAAATTACCTAACCTATATTAATTTTAATTCAATCTATATTAATCTATGTTTTTAAGGGATATATGTTTAGTGAATTGTTTTCTTTTAATAATTTGATTAATACTTAGTTTAAGATTATGCAATTAGCTTGTTTTTAGGTTTTCTTTAAAATTATTATGATTATTAGGTTTGTTTGTTTGTTTGTTTGTTTTTGTTTTTGCTTTTGTTTTTTTGTTTTTGTTTGTTTTGTTTTGTTTTGTTTGTTTGTTTTTTTTTTTTTAATGAAAAGTTTCTTATTTTTTTTTTTAATAATTTAAAATAATAATTAAATAATTTGTTATATTTAATTATTTTTTATAGTTTAAAAATAATATTTAGTAATTATTCTAACTCACTTTGACCATAGTATCCATAAAGTAATTAATAAATATTTTTTTAAAGTTGGTGACCAATATACTAATTTACCAAGACCAACTTTTATTCGTTTTTTAGCTTTAGTCCATTAGCTTGGTGTTGTAAGATGTTGTATGTCTTTTTAAATTTCGTTGGTTAGAATAAAATAAAATAAATTTTAGAAAATAAAATAAAAATAAAACATTATAATTACACATAAATTATATTTTATTACAGATTAATAGATTATACTAGCTTAGATCCATCTTAACTCAAGATCTGCCAAAGCGTCAAGTGGGATCAAATATTTTGAGATGCAAGCCTGTTTTAGGGTCAAATAGATTTGATCCCTATTAGCCCTTAGTAGATTCACAATTAAAATAAAATTAATAATTATATAGAAATACATGTTTATTTTGGAATAAAGGTTCAAAATTTAAATTAATTATTAATAGTTATTAAGTGAATGCTAGGAATTTAAATAGAATATTTTCAATGATACTCGAGGATAAATTATAGTGAATGAAATCTCTATTTTGTGAAAGAGCTTCCAAAATTTAAATTTAATTATTAATATTTATTAAATGAATGTTAGGAACTTAAATGAAAGAGGAGCTGAGGACTGAGCAAATGGCGGCTAAGGTTTGAAGAAGGCCTGTTCAAACTGTAGCCATAGTACCAACTCTGGAGGAGGACAGTGCCAGAGCAGTACAACTTCACAGAAGAGGGCAGGTTCTGACCCTACAGATGAAAAACGCGGGTTCCAACGGGACCCCATCTTATAAACAGGTAATGATGCACAAGGATAAAACTGCACTGAACGATGTGCAAATTTCAGGCTCTGAGAAGTCAGGAAAGGAGGATCCGACCAACAAAGGAAAGCTAAACAATGAGGGCAAAGATACCCAGAAACAAAAAGAAATCATTGGCAACAACAATACTACGAACAGAGATAGGAAAAACCCTTCCCCAGAACAGGTTCCACAAGAAAACAAGTTTGAGGATGAACAATCAAAAGATAAGGAGGATCTAAACCAAGCCAAGGTAGGACAGGAAGGAACAACGATGGGAGCCAAAAAGAAAGAAACCTAGGGATCGTGCAAGCCCAAAGCAACTGAAACTCTACAGGTAATAATCTCTAACCCAGAAATACATGCGTACCAAGACCACATGGCAGAACATGCAGTGATCTGCAAGTTTATGGGTTTCTGGCCAACAGAATGAGCCCTGTGCATGTGGATAAAGTAGCAATGGAAACCCATAGGGGATGTAAGACTCCACTTAGGAGCTAAATGATTCTTCACTGTGGTTTTTTCCAATCTAGATGACAAGGATCGAATCTTTGATGGAGGCCCATATTTCTTTACCTCAACAGGTCTTTACATGAGACCATGGAAACCCAAGTTCACACCAGAATAGGAAACCTTTAAATAGGTACCAGTTTGGATACACTTGTTTTCTCTACCGATTGACTACTGGGGACATGTAGCACTGGAACAGATAAGCAATAAGTTAGGCACCTTCATCAGAGCCTCAAAGGCAACATTACAGAAAAGATACACCTCCTGTGCTAGGATCTGTGTCAAGATGGATGTTTGGGGAGTGCTTCATGAGGGCCTATGGTTGGAATACAGAGATGAAGTGTATTTTCAAGCTATAGACTATGAGAAGATCCCATTTTGCTGTAGGAAATGTCATGAACATGGACATTTGATCAGAGAATTCCCAATGAACAGAACGATGGAGAAACCCAAGGATAACAGAGGAGATAGGAATAAGGAGGCCTTTGTTCGACCTAATGCTAGACAAAGGGAAAACAAAAGATGACAAAATAAAGTAAGTACCTCCTTTAGAAGCATAAGAAATGCTTTTGAGGTGTTGGAATCAGACACGGAGTCAGAGGACAACAATCCAAAGTGCGAGATATTGCAAGAAAGCCAAACCACAACCACACCAAAAATGAAAGAACCCATTTCTAAGCCATAAAACAACATCCCACAAGCTCAGGGACCAATAGAAGGATTCGAAGAAGACTCAAAGATGACAACTAGAAAAATAGGGCTAGAGGATATGGAACTAAGTGACATTCTTGAACAAGAAGGTATGGATCTACAAAACATGGTAGAAGATTGGAAAGAGAAAGGCATGGAACACATATCGGAAGAGGAGGTGAACATAATCAACAACTTATTCATAGCAAGACAACAAGCAGAACTGGATTTGCAGAGAAGGAGCATGGGAACAACAAAAGGGCTAGGGATAAGAGCTCAGGGATTGCATCAAACCACCACCAACTCAAAGCACCAGAAAAAACGAGAAAGAAGGAAAAACAGTGAGGCATTACAAGAACTTGGTCAGATGCTCCTAAACTTAGGTAAGATGAAATCCCTTGCGGTGTTCACACTCACCTCCTAAAACTTGTTGATTATGAAAGTACTTTCATGGAATGCTAGAGGTCTAAATAGCATAAGGAAGCAACGTTTATTAAAAAAATGTCAAAAAGGAACAACTAGATATAATTTGTTTTCAAGAAACTAAATGCTCCAGCAAAACAATGGAAAACATCAGTAAAAAATTGGGTAAATGAATGGACTACTTAGAAAATCCAGCCACCTATCTCTGCACAAATGTCTATGGCCCTCAGAAACTAGAGGCCAAATTGTTATGGCTTAGAGCTCTATCCAACTTGTAGCAGAGATATCCCCAAGAGAAAGCTATTTTCGGAGGTGATTTTAATATGATCACTTCACTCACGAAAAAAAAGGAGGCATCAGAACGCTCAATAGGGATACTGAAACTTTCAAAGACTTTATTAAATCAGCCAAGCTGGTAGACATCTTCCCCAAGAGTGGAGCTTTCACATGGAACAATAAAAGAGGGGGTGATAGGAAAATTGCCTCTAGCCTGGACAGGTTCTTAGTGATAGAAACCATTCTTTTGGAAGGGATTACTGTGGATTTGGACATACTACCAAGTGGATGTTCGAACCACTGGCCTGTAATAATGAATGCGGCCATCCTAGGCACACAAAGCAATAATCCCTTTAGATTTGAAAAGTTTTGGTTTAGTCATCTAGAGTTCACATCGAAAATAAAACAATGGTGGAGTGAACCGTTAGGTATAAGAGGTACTAAAATGTTCATTCTCCAAGACAAACTTAAATGCATCAAAACCAGGTTAAAATCCTAGAATCAAGAAGTCTTTGGAAACATATCTAAAGAAAAAAAGAAGCTAGAGGAGCAATTGGAACAAATTCACAAGGAATGGATCTAGGGAGATATTAATCAAGAAACGATGAAAACAAAACAAAAACTCATGCAGGACTGATAGATTAGATGCAACAGGAGGAATCTCTATGGAAGAAAAAATCTAGAATTAAATGGCTTAAGGAAGGTGAAAAGAACACTAAATTTTTTCACAGATCTACCATTGATCACAGAGGTGCCAATAAAATATTAAGAATAAAGGATGATCAGGGAATCTCGGTGCAAACTCATCATGAAATCTCGAGCCTTCTCATAAATCATTTTAGCAAAATTACATTGGAACCTGATATTGACAGAGAGGAATCTATTAGGGACCTTTTAACTTCTATTTCAAATATCATCACTGAGGATCAAAACAAGGCTTTAAATCGAGCTATTACCTTGGAAGAAGTGGACGAAGCAGTGAAAGATATGCCAAATGGTAAGGTGCCAAGCCCAGATGGTTTCACCATTGACTTTTACAAAGCCTGTCGGGGAATAATCAAAATAGAGGTTTGGGAAGTGGTGGAGGATTCCTGGCACTCCTCCTCCATCCTAAAATCCCTCAACTCTATGTTCATAACTCTTATTCTAAAGGAGGAGGAAGCAAACACTCCTTCGAAGTTTAAGACAATTGCATTGTGAAATGTTTTTTACAAGATCATCTCTAAAGTCATAGCTAATAGGCTAAAACCAATTCTTCTAGGTATCATTTCGGAAGAACAATCTAGATATGTAGAAGGGAGACAGATTATGGACAACATATTGCTAGCTCAAGAGATGATTCATACTCTCTGAACTTAGAAAAAAGCGGGCATGCTAATGCAGTTGGACCTATCAAAGGCTTATGATAAGGTCAATTGGAACTATTTGGAGGTTATTTTGGATGCCTTTGACTTTGTGAAGTAGTGGATAATATGGATCCTAGCCTTGGTTAAGTCCACCAAATTTTCCATTCTGGTTAACAGAGCTCCCACAACCCAGTTTACACCCTCTCAAGGTTTATGACAAAGGGATCCCCTGTCCCCCTTTTTGTTTGTAATTCTAATGGAAGGTCTTAGCTTGCTTATCAGAAGAGAAAAAGAGGATGGCATAATTTAGGGACTTCAACCCTTGCCCTCAAGCCCTGCTACAACACATCAGCAGTTTGTTGATGACACAATGCTGCATGGCACACCCTTTGTCAAAGAAGCTCTTGGTTTCAAAAATATTCTCAAGCACTTTAGCCTAGCCTCAGGTATGGAACTTAATCTAGCTAAATCTTCCATTTTCATTTTTAATACGCACCTGGCAGTCCAGTAAAATATTTCTACTGTCCTCGGTTTCAAGAGGTGTAACCTCCCTTCAAGATACCTAGGCATTCTGCTAACTGACAAAGCCTGACAAAAAATTCATTGGGAAAGAATGATCGCCAATCTAGAGAAACGATGTCATCATTGGACTCATAGGACCCTCAACTTTGCAGGCTGCCTAGTCCTCACCAAATCCATCCTCCAGGCTATTCCTCATTTCATGCTTTCTATTCTCTCGGCACTTAAAGGTGTGCTTCAGAAAATATGACTCATCCAGAAAGCTTTTCTTTGTTCAGGTAACTCAGTGAAACAGAAGTGGTCTTTAATGGCATGGGATAAAATTTGCAAACCCAAACACCTATGTGGGTTAAATCTTCAGGACCCCTACACTGTCAACCGATCATGTGGAGCCAAGTTATGGTGAAGATGGATAAAGGAACTGAACTTACCCTGGGCCACACATTGGAAAGAAAAGTATGCTAATCACTATAGCCTACAAAATTTGATCAGGATGCAAGAAAACCCTGACGGATCTCCAATATGGAACCTAGCTAGAACTAATCGAAGACTAATTTAGGAACAGAGTTTTTGGGAAGTATGAGATGGACAGACTGCCTTGTTGTAGGAAGATGCTTGGCAGTAA
>APFE031380393.1:106194-165800 GCA_000404065.3 Pinus taeda
CTTATCATTCTTGTTCTTTATGTTGATGATCTTATCCTCACTGGTAGTGATCCCAACCTTATCAACCATGTGAAGTCTAGCCTTAAAAAGAAGTTTGAAATGACAGACTTAGGACACTTACATTATTTTATCGGTCTTCAAGTCTTGCAATCCAAGGAAGGTATTTCCCTCTCCCAATCCAAGTATGCCTGTGATCTTCTACGCCATTTTCACATGGAAGATTGTAAGCCAGCTCCTTCTCCCTTTTAGTCTGGAGTTAGACTTTCAGTCACTTGTACTTCCCCAGAAGTTGATGCTACCTTATACCATCAACTTGTAGGAAAACTTTTGTATCTAACCCATACACGTCCTGACCTTCCCTTTGTTGTTGGCCTTGTTGCTCGGTTTATGCAAACCCCACGTGAAAGTCATTGGAAAGCAGCTAAAATAATACTTTGTTATGTTTGAGGTATAGTTTAGTTTGGAATTCATTACAGTGCCGAAGCATCTCCTCTATTGGTTGGTTTCACTGATTCCGATTGGGCTAGTGACCTTGATGATCGGAAGTCTACTGCCGGTTATGTGTTCACTCTTGGTTTAGGACCTATTACATGGGCTTGCAAGAAACAAGGTGCCATTTCTCTTTCTTCCACAGAAGCAGAGTATCGTGATGCCGTAGAAGCTAGTAAGGAAGCCTTGTGGCTTCATTAGATCCTATCAGAGTTTGGCTTTCAGCAGCAACATTCGACTACACTTTGGCGTGATAATCAAAGTGCCATTCAAGTATGCAAAGATCCAATCCAACATCAGCGTAGCAAACACATTGAACTACACATGCACTTCATCAGAAAGCTCATTCATGACCATGTTCTTGAAGTGCAATATTGTTCAACAGATGATCAGGTTGCAGACATCTTCACAAAGGCTCTCACAGAGGCGAAGTTCACTAAACTTCGATATATGCTTGGAGTTCAGGAAGTTGTCACTAAGGGGGGATAGGCTCTAGTGCCTCCTTCCTTCTCCTATTGTGTCATATTTGTAAATCCTTAAATCCTATCCCAAGTTGTTCTTAAGGGGGGATGTTAGGATATTCCGACACATAGGAATAGTTAAGTATAACTTGGTCTAGTATAGAGTTAGGTAAAGTGTGTTTCTTTACTATGTACTTTTGTAACTTACAATCTGATGGCCACGATATGTAGTGATCCGACGGTTCATTCTCTCCTCGGTATTACTGGCACTTGATCCGTGGCTTAACACCCAATTGGTCCATGATCTGTATTTAAAGAGCATGGAGGGTCATTTGTAGGTTAACTGTTCACGAGAGAAGCTTATGTAAATTTTCATTCTTTTATTAATAAATTGCCTGAAGTGGCCGCCTTGGCTCAGGCCGTGGACTGTTTCCCTCTTTGAGGGTTTTAACCACGTCAAAAGTACCGGTGTATTGATCTGTGATCTGTTTGTGAGCGGTGTCCTTTGGTGTTCTGTCTGAGGAACTTACCCTATAAATTCCTACAGTTAGTTTGAGTTGTATGGATTTTAGTGAGTTGTGGATTAGTTAATGGCTAGAATTAAATATCTAGTGGTGTTAACTCTAGTGTCTATCAATTAACTCATATCGAGTTCTAGTTTAGTTTAGTATTGAATTTTTGTTAACTCAACTTACTTTTAGTTAATTGCAACAATTGCTAAAATCAACCCTAATAGGTCATGAATTTAGAATTTACTATCGAGATTGAATGAAGTCAAAAATTGTATTTATTAAGGTACACAAGTTTTTGTGTGTAGAGCTTGAGAAGCAAGTAGAGAAATTCCCTTGGGAATTGGGCAAGGAAATAGGAGAAATTCCTATTTTTTAGGGGAAAAATTGCTCTAGGAAATAAGAGCTCCTAACAAGCCTTATTTTCCTAAGTGTTGGGCAAGTATTGTAACGAGTTGATCAATATTGTAGGGATATTAAATCTTGAATCACATTCTATGTAATAGATCATATTAATTAGTTGATTTACTGCAAGAAAGAGGATTTTTTCCCAGTTGGGTTTCCTAGATAATTTATTGTTTTCTATGTGTGATTGCATTTCTATTAATTGTTTTCTTTCGACATAATATTTGGTAAATAAATCTAGTGTATTTTGTGATCATTTTTCTGTCATTAGAAATTGCAAGGTTTCAAGGATTTTCTACAATTATAATGAACAATTAGATATCCCCTCTTATTACAACAAGCATAAGCTATCTTGAAACTGATAAGGAAGAATCAAGTGCAATCACATCAAGGATAGAAGAAACTAATAACTATGTTAGTATGCTTAAAGGAACCAACAATCAATCCAAAATATTGAGAAACAAAGGCAAACATCAACATAGTATTGACCAAACTAACCATACAAACAACATGAAAGAAGGTGAGAATCATCTAAAGTAAAATCATATCAGTCCCGCAAGTAGAGATGGAGCAAGAAAGTAGTAGAAGTTTGAATTCCCTTGAGAAAGAAACTAAAGCAAGAAATAGGGGAATTTTGAGGTCTAAAATGGGCCTCCTAGGGAATATAATAAAATAATAGTTAAAATAATAAAATAATAGTTATGAATTTTTAAAGAAAAAAAGGGAAACTACATTTTTTAATTGTCTTTTTGGCTTATCTCCTTATATGTTTGCTCAAATTTCAAGTGTAGACACCCATTAGATGCATAAATAAAATACACATCCAACAAGTATTCACTCTGTATACTTCTGAGTAGACCAAAGACAAAAACTTCATTTTTAACAATAAGCATATAAAATATTTACTAATAATTATCCAAAAAGAGTAAATACTAGTATGACATATTAGGCTTCTAGGGCCATCCCTTTACTGAAAATAGAAAAACATAAAACTAAAATTAAAAAAAAATGGTAGCAAGGACCTCATATCCAAGACTTATGTGATTTTGATGCCCCAATTAGAATGGGATTATGTTTACATCCCAATGAGAACCTAGGTTTGAGGGTGATGCCAAAATGAGCCTTATTACCACACAATCTAGCAGGACCCTAAGGGATAAATTAAGGGGAAACTACTAAACTAAGTGACAACAATGGGACAATGGTCCATTGTCACCTCAATCAATGTACCCATGATCTTTATGGAATTTCACTGATCGGAGGAGTATTCATAGGAAGGGAATCACTTAGAATGAATATATAAATGATTTAGGTATGGAATGATTCCACAAAGCCCATTAAAGGAGAGATACAACAATTACTGAATGCTTTAAGGGAGCTAAACACTCTCCAAGAGAGGCCTAGGAGGATATTAAGACTCAGGGTTTGCTATTTATGTTTATAATAGGGATTCCTAAAAGAAAGACTCAAAGATATGGGATATGACCCCTCAAAGAAGCTCAATGTGATGTTTTAACACTTCCAAGAGGTTCTTCGCTTTCTTTGAGAGACCTAGGAAAGAATTGCACCAGACTTATGGTTTGATGAATAATCGTGGGAGAAAATACTTCCAAGGTACTCACTAGGTCAAGGAAAGGGATGATAAAAGGTTTATTATGGTGTATTCCAATGAATAATATGCTCATACCACCCTCAAGAAAGTCCCTTAGTCTAGGAGAAACAAGCTAGTGTTTCCCTTCTAGGGAATAAAATTTTAGAGATTAGGAACCTTGATAAATCTGCTAAATTGGGAGATCCTCTTGCCAAGACTTTAAGAATCCCAACCTCACAAAATCCCAAAATTCGATGTCTAAAGGAATTTACTTGATTCCCTAGCTATCCTAGAAAAAGGGGTCAAAATTTTGAGGAGGAGAAAATATGGAGAAGGGAGGAGTTGATCACCAAGTGTCTTTTATTGGTGCCTAGTATTTTAAGCTATGGAGTCCTAAATGATTCTAAATTGGCCAAAATTTTCATTAAGTAGGCTAAATGATGATGCCCTAAAAATCAAACTTTAACATTTACCCACTTAATATTTATGGGGTTTTATGGAAGAAAGATGAACTTTTATCCACTAGAACATTCACCATTTGCCATATAATGAGTAACATATGCAATTTCCAACCAATTAACTTTCCAAAAATGATTTTCAATAATTAGGGCACAATAGAAGTAACCGAGTTGCAACAATTCCATACATTAGACATTATTTCAAGAAAATATTCAATAAGAAGCACTTACAAGATGAAACTATTATATATCCATCCACAAATCATGAGATAGCTCCTGATGCAGGAGCATGTGACTTGGAGGGAAAATCTTCAAACTTATTCCAAAAATCCAAAAAAATCTACGGGAAAAGGAGTGGGGTCCTTTAGCCAGCAGTTTCCATGCTTTTCTAGTTTAAGATAGGGATAAAATCAAGAATAAAAGCATTTTGTAATAATCACTTATGGATAAGCGATAATAAGTTTTTATGCATGATTTATTTAATGCACACTATGTAAAAGGCATGCATTTGTAAGGGATAAGGACCGAGAGGGCTTATCTATTATTTATAGAATGAATAATGGGACACTTTGAGGGGGAGAGAGTGTCGGAAGCATTATCATTGACAAAAACTCTTTCTGTGCATCTGATTGATGGTTCTCTGTTAAATTGTTACTTTATGTGTGTATCAGTTCCAGTTCTGTTATTCCCCGTGTTTCATTAATGATTCAATCTTTGTTTCCCAATTAACACTTAAGCTAGGCCTATTGGGTTGTTTTCCATATATTGGAGCATCTATTTCCTTTTGCATGCATTGTTGAGCTTCCAAGCGAGAACTCTGTTTTACATAAAGAATTCATGAAATTACTTAGCTACAATAGAGTTCTAGACTTAAAATTTTATAAGCTCTGGCTCATTCCCGTATCGGGTCCGAACCAAGATCGCATCGCATAATCACAAGTGGACTAGAAAGGGCCTTTGGAGCTACCAAAGTCTGAAACTCAGATAGCTCGGACCCGAAACACTATAGAAAAAAATTAAAAGGATATTAGGTCCGCGATTGTTATCGCATCACCAGATCAGAGCGGAAGGAGCCTTGCCTTGGGAGCACTGAAGTCACCGATGGCGATTTCCGATAGCCCATGTACTATCACATCGAGGTTATTGGAATGTTATTGCTTCGTTCCATGTGGAATTGCTGACAACGATTATAAACCATCGATAGTGTTATTTGTGTTGAATAAATTTCTTAAAATAAAGCATCGATAGTGTATTTCTTTCAAATTAACACTATAGTGGTATTAAGGTGCCGATTGTGTATTTCCGTTCCTTTGGAAACAAAGCCCTGTGACTGTTTATTTTGCATTTTAAATGCATTATCACTTGTTTTAAAGCAACGATAGTCCGTCTTTATAAATCCTATGGAATTATATACCGAGAGAGGGAAAAATAGGCCTATTGCATTAAAGCGCCAATATGAAGGTTGGAGTGTATCAGAGGAAAACTCATGAAGCTGCCTATAGATGATTGATAAAACTCTTGAACCAGAAAGAGGAAATTAACCAGAAATTGAAGAAATTATATCAGGCTTCGGCCGTTTGTCCATATCGCCTGCACCCCAACCACCATTAGTGGTATCAGAGCAACCAACTGTTATAGCTCCAAATCTCACTCTTGAGGTTTGTGAAGCTCCACTCATGGCCTAGGGCAACCGCTCTTTCTAGATCTGGTCCCAAATCTAAAAAGCAATGTTTTTTCCCTATAGACGACATTGCCCTGAGCTAAACGCGTGTATACGCGGGTCTGTGTATACCCAACCCGCTTATATGTATAAAAACACTTAAAAAATAAAAATATCCTTAATTTCGGGCGGAGATCACGGGTTTTACCTGTTGATCACCTGTTAGTGCCCGTGGCCCAACTGTTCCCAACGAATTCCCAACTAAAAAACTACTTTGGGAGAAGTATAAAAAGGCTTCTATGGGAAGGCCATAGAGAGGAGAGAGAGAAAGATTATTATGCTGAGATTTCCTTGACGAGGTTTGAAGATCCTTGTGCCTCCTGCACTTCCCCCATCCTACAGGAAACCCTTGTTTCCTTGTGTGTGTTGATGATTTCATACTACTTGAGAGATCATGGAGTAAGTCATGGAAGGAGTTTGTTAAAGGCTTGAGACTGAACGAATCTGGGAGATGGTTCCGCTTGGAGCCTGCGAAAGGACGACTTAGGTGAAAATGTTCCTTTTCTGTACTTTCTTTGTCTATAATAAAAGAAACACATGTCTTTGTTCTTGATATAGATCTTCTTCATGTTATGATATTAATGTTATGATTCATATGTGATAGGTTGTTTAATTGCATAACTAACTACCTTTCCTTATAATATGAAGTTAGTTTCTTTATGACGTTTAGTCCATATACTGCTGCACTTTCTTGAATTGTTGGTTTTGCAGGTCAAAGGAGCAAAGGAACTCAAAGAAGGGTTTGGACCCTTGGAGGCTCTTCTCAAATGTAGGACCTTAGGTACGCCCCCTATCGTAGAGCTTGCTTATAGTAGCATTATGATTTCCTGGAATGTGTGTTTCTTTGCATAGATAATCTTCAGTCTGCTAGGGTATTCACCCAAGACCCTAGGGGAGTTTATCCCACAAAAGAATTGTGACTCCGCTGTGGAAAACACTATTGTTGTTCCTAATTTGGGTGTATTCAAGCCAATCAGGGCTCAGCTGTCTGTTTATCTTCTGTTACTGTGTAGTCAGTGCCTGAATTGTGAGCTTTGATCAATTTTTTCCAGATTTTTTTTGTTTTTCTTGGAATCTTTTTTATACACTAGTTTCTCTATTTACAGAAGCGTATATACGCATCTTTCCTTAAGTGAACCTACGTATACACAATTTTCCTTAAGTCTTGTCGCGTATACACGCATATCTTTAATTTTCAAGAATTTTGAAATCTTTTTGTTTCTAGAAGATTGTATGTTGGTCTGATTCAGTTTGGAACAATCACTGTTCTGTCACAGTCTTTAGTTTTTATAGCAAGTGTCTTGTTTTGATCTCTCTCTGATTGTGAAAAGGTTGGTCTTGTTCGTTTTCTTGCAAACGTCATTTATTTTTGCTTAAGCACACAAGGTTTCTTGTAAGGAATCTTGGCTGTTCTATGTATTCAGGGCAGAAAGATTGAGTTCAATCTTTGTGTTGAGTTTTGTTTTAATGACTTTTTGGTTTGCATGGTTGAACTAGTTTTATGACCATCTACTTTTCTTGCTTCTTGAAAGTCGTTTGTTTACACTTTCTTGAATGTTTTATTTTCAATCTTTTGGTTTCCTTTGCCAAGCTCATTTCGCTACTTGTTGATTGTTAAAAGCATTTCAAAGCACCTTTGTTTTGTTGAGTTCCCACTTGTTTTTTGTCGTAAGCTCACAAAGTGCTTCATTGCCTATTTTTTGGTCATCAAGTTTCAGTCTTGTTAGAGCATGTTTGAAAAGTCGTTTTTGAGTTGCTTTTGAAGGAAATTTCTTGAAACTTTGTTTTTCTTTCTTGAACTTTGTTTTGATTGAGTTTTCCTTTTTGTTGAGTGAAAGTGCCTATTTTTTTGTCTTCATCTTGCTTTTAGTGCTTAGATGAAATAAGAAACAAAAAATTATATTCCATCTAAACATTTAAGTGGCAAATCTAAAATCAATAAACAAGCAACTTTCATCCTTTGGTTTAAGAGTAGTTTTTGAATCTTGCATCGGCATGTATTTATTGCATTAGGATTAGCTTGTGCATCTTTCTATGCATTTATAGTTTTGTTAGCTTTTGTGAGTGTGAAGTTTGAAAAGAAAAGAAAAAAAAGTTGTACTTTTATTTGAAGTTCCTTTGAACCCTGTAGAAATTGTTATTCATCGAAAAACGAAAAACAAGTGCATGTGCATGTAGTTTGGTTTTATTAATTTCTTTTGTGTCATAACACCACCAGTTTCACTTCCGTCATCCCTTGACTTAAATAACAGCC
This sequence comes from Pinus taeda, assembly GCA_000404065.3. Taxonomy (NCBI): domain Eukaryota; kingdom Viridiplantae; phylum Streptophyta; class Pinopsida; order Pinales; family Pinaceae; genus Pinus; species Pinus taeda. Next base: position 114,082 of record APFE031380393.1, read on the forward strand.
CGTTAAAATCAAGCGCTAATTTAAAATATACTAGAACTTTATATTTGTTAGATACATCAATAAGTTTTAGGATATTTTAGGGCCTTGGATTAGGTGTGTGGAGAGTTAACTCTCCAAGGCCATTTTAAACTGTCAAACATAGGAGTCTGAAGAGTGAGTGAAAATCCAATAGCATTAGGAAGGCCAGGAAAGCTCCGGATTTGGGAGTTAAGCACGAGGGTCTGTAAAGGCAGGGAAGAGAGATACCCCCTCTCCTACTTGTCCGAACTTATGTCACGACTGTTTCGCCTGGCTTCTGATATGAGTTGGTAACCTTAGTTGCTACTCCTAGGGATCTACACAGGTGGCTGTAGAGGGGAATCCCATGGCACCTAAGGTCGACGTTGTATCACTCTCAACGGTACTACTGGAGGGCACCCTTGCGAAGCTTGGGGGCTTGCACCGGCGCATGTTGTTGTTAGGAGGTCATCGTAACTTCCTCTGTTACCTTCGCTGATAGGACTGGGCCGTCATTATCCCAGACTATCTTCGGAAGGCCCCTTACTTCACTTTCTCGTATTTTGGTGTCCGGTCCTAATCACCCGAAGCGGAAATACTTGGAAGTTGCTTGACTGGTTGATATGTTTAGGGATGTTATAGTGTGTGCTCTGTGCTCCTAGTTGGCCTAGCTTTCAATTTTTTGAGTCTTTAGTTAGATATTAACAAAAAATTCAAAGTGGCTGACCGATTGCCTAGACGGTCTCGAAGACTTCGTGGTCTTTCACCACCGAGTTCAGAGCCTTCACCTAGAAGGCACAGAGGTAATACTGCCGGTGGGTTTCGTCCCACAGCAGCTGACACATCGGGGATTGATCCTCCCCTCGGGGGCATCAGTGCTTAGGATAGACCTGGTATTTCCACAGGACAAGAGAGAAGTACTTCTGTACTTTCTCGAGTTCTCTTTCGGACACAAGATAACGTAGAGGTAGAAGAACTCTCAGAGTTGTTAGCGGCTCCGAATTCTCCCCTACCTCCTAGTCATCCGGAAGTGTTACAATACGTTGGGTCTCAAACGCATCAACCATCAAGTCTAGGTCACATAATGCACTTACCATCGATGACCACTACTGGAAGCATGGCTTCTACAAGTGCTATGACTGTGCAGACTCCAATATCTGTACAAGGGGGAGGAACTATTTCCATCCCCTCCGCTTCTTTATTCTGGTCTTTTGCTAGCACGTCTTTAGTTTGGACTACCTCCATTCCTTCTACGAGTGGAAAATCCCAAACCAATGCTTTTAGTTCTGGATTGTTCCCATTTGGCACCCATTCACAGGGTATTCCATCATTTCCATTTAGTGCTGCCACATCCATGATGGGTGGATCGGCTTCATTCCAGGGTTTTCCTTTTGGAAGTGGTCATATACCACATTCCAACCCGACAATTGGATCTATGCCTTTCTCTTCTTTAGGACAAGGTAGCAATCCTTTTCAAGGTTGGGCTAACCTCGCAGTTAGTAGTATGGGAACTGGGAATTCGTTTCTCGGCCAACAAGGGAATAGGGCGTACTCCATGGTTAGTTCATTCCGAAGTATTCATCCCCTAGCTTCTGCTTGGGATCCTTATCAGGGGCTGTCTGCTCCTTATAAATATTTAGGAGGAAGCTTCGCCAGTTATGGAGGTTTTGCGGCTGGAGTTGGTCAAACTCCAAGTTATGCTGGATCACAAGGCATGAATTTTGGTTCAGCTGGTTTTGTAGGTTACTTCAGGCAGCCTGTTGCCTTCCAAAATCTAGGCCCATCTTTTCAGAACTTTGCGAGTTCTGCTCAGTCTGGGCGGAACCCCCAAGGTCCTCCTAGGCTTCCATTTCTGGCAACTTTGAACTTGCCAGACCTCACAAAGTTAACTAACGATCTAATCAAATATAATCTAGCCTGGCCTCTGGTCCCAACCAAACTTCCTTCGGACATTCCAAAATTCGAAGGGAAGAGCGATGAGGACCCGGGCTACCATGTGAACACATTCTATTTGTGGTGCTCGTCGAACTCCCTTATTGATGATTCAGTTAGGTTGAGACTTTTTCAGTGCACCTTGACTGGTAATGCGGCCAAATGGTATATAGAGTTGCCAGGGGGTAGCTTTACATCTTTTGCCGACTTAGTTAATATTTTCTTAAATCATTTCCAGTTGTCTGTCCGTTATGACGACGGAACTTAACTTCTGGCCAATTTTCGTCAGGACACGACAACTCACATTTCTGACCATATTCAGGAATGGAGACGGAGAAAGAGGCTCATAAAAGATGAAATCCCTCTGAAGTACTGTCTCGAATGGTTTTTGAAATCTTTACAACCTGAGATCTCTAAGGATGTATCGATGTCTGGAGTTTACTCCGAGGAGCAAGCCATTTTTAGGGCCCAACAATTAGAATTCATCTACTCTTAGTCTGGGATCCTACAAAAATACTTGCCAGATGCTCCTGGGTCAAAGGTTGACATAGCTAAGTCGAAGCCAGGTCCCCATGGGGATGGTATTATTGGATTGTTAGACACGAATGCGGTGAACTTGTTGAGCCAATTGCAGTAGTTGTCATTGAAAACTGCTTCAAACAACCAAGTCACATCGTCTACTACTTCGTCTTCCCAACCCTCTTCGATTAATGCCGTCCAATCTGATAACCCCAAAGGAAATCAAAACTCCAATGGGAAAAAGAAAGGACGAGGTAAGAAAAAGAATCAGGATGGGAAGGTTGACACAAATAAATCTGGCAATAATGCTGGTGGGGGTAGAAATGAGTTTAAAAAGAAAGTCAAGTTTCCATGCAAGTTGTGTAGTGGAGACCATTTAACTCATCTCTGCTCGTACATTCAGGATGCTCAGCGCTTGTTAGGGCAGCAAGGGGCTTCTAGTTCTCAAGCTATTTTAACCAACCCTTTTCCCCAAGGGCAGCAATTGCTTGCTGGCGCGAGTTCAAATCCTGGTACCTCCTCACGGGGCAGCCAGGAAGGGGAAAAATCATTGAACGTTTTCATGATGGGTTCTAATGTACATGTGGCTACTTGTTCACGTGATTACGGTGAAGCCGAAACTTCCAAGGAGAAAACTGCTCCTGGAAATACCGACGTTCATATTGAGTGACCCCCTATTGAGACTATACCAAGGATACCGAAAGGTTCCGCTAAACGCGTGACTATCAATCCTAACGCTAGGGCTGCCCAGAATTATTCCATTATGGAGGATCTGGCCCAGAGTCCGTGCGCCATGTCCGCTTTAGAGGTTCTCCAGTTGTGTTTGGCTCAGCGAAGTGCTTTACTCTCGGCAATTGGGGCAGTTGATCCAACCAATTCTTTAGTGCTCACTTTTGACATGTTAAATGTCAAAAAGCGACTCCCTCATCACATGGCTTTCCAGATAAAGTCTACATACCGAAAGATTAATATTTTTTGCACCGTTATTGATGAGGGATCTTCCACGTGTGTCATGTTGATGTCTTGCTGGAAGGCCATTGGATCTCCTTCGGCTGTTCCTTCACCCACCCTTTTGACTGCGTTTGATGGGCATTCTCACAAGCCACATGGGATTATCCCAGCCTTTCCTATATGTGTTGGAGGAAAGGTTGTCAATGTTGAAGTAGAGGTCATAGATGCTAACCTAGACTATAATCTCCTCTTAGGAAGGACTTGGGTATACGAGATGGATGCCGTTGTTTCGACTCTATTTCATGTCATCTTCTTTCCTCATGAAGGGAAAATCGTTAAGGTAGATTAGTTGGATTATTGTCCAGTTGATCCTCAAGCAATTTTTGACTCTACTGTCCCCTTAGTGGATAACCCTCGCCCACCTACTGAGAATCTAGGAGTTGGGATGTATTCCTCATTGATGGGTACCTTTGAGTTTCCCTCTCCTATCACTCGAATCAATGTCATTTCATCATCCAAGGAGTCTCCTCGAGAAGGGTTCTTTCAAACTCATTATTTTTCGGACCCTTGGACCTTGCCTTCACCTACGACCACATTAGCTGAAGGACAAGTAAATGGAATGGCATCCTCTATGTCTGCGGCTGAGCTTAAATATCAGTCTATCATTAACTCCGCAGACGACCACTCTACTCCTTCTTCTGAAGAGGAGTTTGGGGGTTATGTGGCCCCGTCTTGGGCCTTTGCTTCCACCTCTGCCTTGGACTGCTTAGATACGGTTTTACCTTCTGAAGAAGCAATCCTTGAAGTGATGATGGGTGTAGATTTACCTTGGGAAGACTTACACCATCATTCATATTTCCTTCCTCTATTGCGGGAAGTGGAAGCTAAGTTCTCCAAGCTATTCATTAGTGATGTTTGTAAGATATCAAATCCTTTGGCTCCAGCACACTTTCGTGCCGAAGGTAATATGTCGATGATCACAGAAATGATGTCTCTAAACATCTCTAGGGACCCTAACGTGATTGAGAATCTCTTCATTGGAATTGAATGTTTCCTTGAAGAGGTGCAAATTTACACCAACCTTTTCAAATAATTTTGAGATGTATTTGCTTGGTCTTATGACGAAATGCCCGGCATTGATCCTTCTATAGTTTAGCATGAGATCAAGACGTATGAAAATGCTAAGTCGGTTTGTCAAAGGCTTCGACCGGTTAATCCTAGGAAAGTGGCAGCCATTAAAGCCGAAGTAGAGAAGCTGCTCAAGGCGGGTTTTATATACCCTGTTCCTCTTACCGATTGGGTTTCTAACCCAGTCCCTGTAGATAAAAAGTAAGGAACAATCTGAGTATGCATCGACTTTAGGGACTTAAACAAAGCTTGTCCGAAAGATAATTACCCCACGCCATTCATTGATCAGATTATTGACGAGTGTGCAGGTAATGAGATTTTTCCTTCATGGATGGTTTTTCTGGTTATAATCAAATTTCTATCCGTCCTGAAGATCAACATAAGACGGTTTTTATATGTCCCTGGGGTACCTTTGCATACAGAAAGATGGCATCTGGTCTCCAAAATGCTGGAGCCATGTTCTAGTGGGCCATGTCATATGCTTTCCGCGACATCAAACATATCATCGAAGCATACTTGGATGATCTCGCTGCTCGTTCTCGAAAAAGAACTGATCATCCCAGTCATCTTCGAATGGTTTTTGAGCGATGTCGTTTTTATAAAATCTGGTTGAATCCGAACAAGTGCATTTTCGTGGTTACATCCGGTCGGTTGTTAGGGTTCATCATGTCAAATGAAGGGATTAGAGTCGATCCCTTCAAGGTAGAGGCAATAGTCTAGTTGCCTCCCCCGTCCTCCATTCGACAACTTCAAAGTCTTCAAGGGAAGGCTAATTTCTTAAGATGGTTTATAGCGAACTATGCCGAGATCACTAAAGGGTTTTTGTGTTTGCTTCGCAAAGGGGTTCCATTCGTATGGGACGACTTTGTGCAGAGGTCGTTTGATGCTTTGAAAAAGGCATTAGTCTCTGTCCCGCTTTTGAGTCCACTGGATTATGGTAGGGACTTCCTTTTATATCTCGCTGCAGCAGAATCAAACATTGGTATGGTTCTCATTCAGGAAGATGATGCTCTCGTAGAGCACCTGATTTATTACTTGAGCCAAGGCTTGATAGGTCCTGAACTTCGCTATTCTCCGGTTGAGAAGTTGGCCTTGGAAGTTGTCCATGCTGTCCAGCGGCTCCGTCATTATATCCTGCTATGCAAAACTTTTGTCTTGGCAGCAGTCAATCCGTTTCAGTTTGTCCTCAGTAGGCGAGTGATTGGGGGAAAATATAATCGATGGATTGTCATTCTACAAGAATTTGATCTCGAGTTCTTGTCCGCTAAGTCCAAGAAATCTATGGTTTTTGCTGAGCTAATTTCTGAGCTGCCTTATGGAGAGGATACTATTTATGAGGAAAGTTTTCCTGACGAACATTTATTCCTCATCTCTTCACTCGACCCTTGGTATGGAGATATCATTGTTTATCTCCAGACTTCAAAGTTTCCCTCTGCTTTCTCTAAGGATGAATGTCACGAATTATGTCACCTCGCTAAAAATTACGTCATTATTGGTGATACATTATATTGTCGAGGGGTTGATTCAATCCTTCGGCGCTGTTTAACCTTAGAGGAGGCAGAGTTTGTGCTAAATGATTGCCACATCAGAGCTTGTGGTGGTCATCTATCAGGGCTTGCTACAGCCCAGCGTATCTTGCGTGCCAGCTATTTTTGGCCTTCGCTCTTCAAATATTGTGTTGAAGCGGTCAAACGCTGTCACCCATGCCAAGTTTACACACGGAAGATGCGTGCACATCCAACTCCTCTTTTTTTCGTTGTCACTGTTGGTCCCTTTACTAATTGGGGTATTCATTTTACGACTTGTCATCTACCTTCGACAGTGAATCACAAGTATATTATCGTGGCCGTCGACTACTTCACGAAGTGGGCCGAGGCCATGCCCACTTATAAAAATGATAGTGAGACAACGTCATTGTTCCTTTTTAATCAAATTATGTCAAGGTTCGGTATCCCAAGAGAGATTTTCACTGACCATGGCAGTCATTTCCAGAATCAACTAATGTCCAAATTGGCTCTCAAGCTAGGTTTCCGGCAGGCACATTTGTCTCCTTATTATCCTCAAGCCAATGGATAGGTCGAGGCAGTAAACAAAACTCTTAAGAGGATCCTGCAAAGGACAATTGATAAAAATAGATCCAATTGGCATCTTATGTTGTATCCGGCTCTATGGGTATACCGAACCTCCATCAAGACTGCTACAGGTTTTACACCTTTTCAATTAGTTTATGGGTTGGAATCTATCTTTCTTGTCGAATGTGAAATTCCATCTGTTAAGTTAGCTATTAAGCTCCTCCCAGAGACCTCTAGTCTCGAAGAGCGCCTCCTTCACTTGGAACATCTCAATGAGCAGCGTCGAGATGTAGCCACAGTAAATGAGGCTCATACGAAAAGGGTTAAAACCTAGTATGACAAAGCTGTCCGCCCTCATGTCTTTTCTGAAGGTGACCTCGTCTTGGTCTACGACCAAGATAAGGACACCTTGGGGGCAGGCAAATCCAAACCTATGTGGTATGGTCCCTTCATAATTAAACGAGTTTTAACAAAAGGGTTGTATGAGTTAATAAATTTTGAAGGAAACAAATTAGCAGAACCCCGAAACAGGCTCTACCTTAAGAAGTACTTTGCTTAAATAGTAGCTAGGCAATGGCTTCTTTGTACATTATGTATATTTGTACATATTTTGTCGAGAGTTTTTGATATCAACACTTTTTGGTCTACTTTGGCAGGTGTTGATGGGTGACTTGGTCTATTTTGGATTTGCCGATGGTGCTAGTCGACATACTCAGAATCTCAATTCCGCAGCTTAGGTACTGTATTATCCAACTGGTCAATTGATGGTATCAAGGGGAGTATGCATTGGTCCTGCTTCAAACAATATGGCTGAGTATACTACCGTCATTAATTTGCTATCTGAGGCAATTTCACATGAAATTGACTCGTTGGTAGTTTATCTTGATTCACAATTGATAGTGTCACAATTAAATAACATTTATCAGGTAAGGGATCCATGTTTATATCGCCAGTATTTAAGGGTGAGGTTGTTGCAAAGATAGTTTGCTTATATTAATTATTTGCATATTCCAAGATCTCATAATTGGTTAGCTGATTCTATCGCTAATCAAGCATTAGATTGGCACATCAATCATTCATCACAATAAATTAAGCATAAAAAAGTCAAACTATATATATATATCATAAAGTGTCTCGAGTGTACATAAGTCTGTTAAAAAAATATACAAAATTGGGACTCAAATGCCCATAATCATGTCCACTATGTCTAATTCCCCAGCTCAGGATGAGCGGCTAAGTAGGCAACGACTGCATTGGCTACACGCCTAAAAGTGCGGACCCAGTCACGTGGCATGCCAACCACATGACGCTGCATATCTATAGGAAGGTCTTCTACCGCTGCCATTGGCACTCGGTGGGTCAACCTCACCAAATGCCACTGAACTGTGTGTAGAGTTCATTCCATGGCTGCAGCCGCCTGTTCAGCCCCTTGGCTGCGACGCTTATGCCGTGGGAACTCATCTGGTCATACAGGCCCAATATCTGGAACATGATCGTTATATTAGTCATTTGAATCCTATCAAAAATATTTTCAAAGTTCATTATTATATTTGAAAAATCAAAAAAATCATAAAATCAAAAATCACTTACCAATGTCGCCCCATGCTACGATCGATGGTAATGCTAGATCGGGATCTCCTCGGAAACCCAACCTGGCATAGGGGTAGTCATCAATGGCGATGATCTGCTGATCCCACTAGGAAAAGAAATCATTGTTGAAAGCAGTCCGTGGGACCTCCCCACCTCCCAGATGTTTCATCAGGTCGGCCCACCTGCCCATTCGAGGATCTCGCGGGGCGCTGATTGAAACTAGTACTCTGGGACGAAGTGCAGGGACTCTCTCGAAGAAGAAAGAACATAAAATTGTCCCATAACCGAAGTTTTTGGTCTGTCCTCTCTTGATAGAAGTGAGTTGGCTTTTCATGCTAGCCAAAAGAGGAGTACACCAATCAAACACTGTGGTCAGACAGTCAACTGCCACGCTCATGTTGAGCCGTGATGCCTGATGTAGGGAAGCGGATCCGTTCACTCGAGCTATGATGAACAGGATTATTCTCAGCGGTAGACTCACCACATGTGTGATGGAAATCTGACTTCTGACTTTCTTCGGATGTCCCAGACAATATATTTGTATGTAGTCCTCTATGGAGAGACTGCTCTGTGTTCTCCCTCGGGGAATGTAATACCTCTCCCCTTTGGGAAAGGCCTGTAATGAAATAGATATCTTCCACTTCTATCCTGAGTGGCATCTGGTCGATCATAAAAGCATCCTCCTCGATGTTCCAGTAATCAAGAAGCATCTCGAGCAGACGTGTGTTTGCTTTCATATTTGGTAATTTGAAGAACTTAAGAAAACCGCATCCCCGTAATGCATCCAAAGCCTCTGGACTATTCATAACTTCTTCATCTACTGCAATATGCTCTCTTTCTCGCCAGGTGATTGTCATCCTGAAAGAAAAATCAATTTCAACCGTTAGTTTTTTGATTTGAACTGTCCGCGGCGTATATGCGGGTCCCCTTTACACACAGTCGCATGTAGGGCCCGCGTGTACACGGGTTGCATATTACCAACCTGCGTATACGTCGCGGAGAAAATTTCGGCAAAGAAATCAATGGTGAAACATCAATTAAAACTTCTAAAAAAAATCACAACCAATTACAATTTAAGACTGAGGGTTACCTGGAGATTTTTGAGGAATTTGAACGGTTGAATTTGGTGTACGGGAAGTTAGCTCCTTTTGCTCCAATTATTTGCTCTCAAACTCAAATGGTGAAAATGGTGAGTCCAAAATCCTTTTAATAAGCTTTGAAAATGTCAAATTGTTTCAAAAATTGATTTTGTTTGGTCTCATGTAACTTTTAACTTGGGAGCTTGGAATGTCGAGAATGGTTTGATTTTCAGGACATTCTGGAAGTTTTCAACAGGTTCGAGACGGTTCCATGACTGCTGACTCGTCATGGCAGGTATCGTTTTCTCACGGCATATAGGTTAGGGAAGCCATTTTTTCGTTGCATCATGCATACTAGCCTCCATCTGTCGATACACTTGCCATAGGGTCAATCCCATCGTGTTATTGTTCGCAAACCATCTTCACTCGCTGATTCTTTAAATCTAACACGATGGTAGATCCATCATTTACATGGGCATCCGAGTTAGCACCTCATTGACATTTGTTGCCCATGCTACTCCGATTTGACTAGGCTCAAGAGTCCTCTATAATCCCGCCATGAATTATATGATGAAGACTCATTCTTCTTTGCTTCTTCGTTTCGTTCTGGCCTTATACCCTAGAGGCTCCTTTGTGTTGAGTTGTACTACTGCATTGCATTTTGACTATCTGCATCTTTTGGCCTTAAGCCAGCTTCACTTGGACTCATGTTTAAGCCAACTTTTGACCATGATGACTACAAAATCAAACTTGCATAACTTTGACCTCTGCAGCTTGACACACCTTGACCCGTGGAAGGAACACACCTTTGAGTGTCTCTTGCTAGTTTTCGCCTCCCTGCATTGAGCATAGGAATGTTCTAATCCTAGGAACTAGATCATCTGCTTCACTGACACTTGTTCTTTCCACTGTACTATAGCATTCTTTTATTCTTTTTCCAGCTTTAAAGAAAAATACCAAAAAAAATTATATATTTCAAAAAAGAGCGGGAACGGGACAATATTTCCATTTATTGTTGGCAGCTAGAGTCAGTCGTGTCGCCCTTGAACAAAGCACTCGAAACAAAGTCTCCTCCACTTGGGTGGGATTTAGTTTGACTTAGGTATGCCTTAACCTTGTTATTGAGTCAGTTCTCCCCCGATTGGTTATCTCTTCCAATCATACGGAGGGTTCGTTTGTGCCTCCTACGCAACGAGATTATACAGAGTCATCATATGCTGCCACATAGTCACATTGAGTCGTGCTTTTGTTCAAGGGAAGTTAGCTTGAGTCGGCCTCTCTGCGGTGTCCCTTGACTTATTTTTCAGTTGACCATCCCTTGTTGCCAGTACTATGTCTATCATCACATCATTTATAATGGTCCTTTACTCATGCCAGTTTGAGAAGGTCTCCTTTGAATTCTTGCTGGCAGGTCTTGTCCTTATCGACGACGAAATCTTGCTCTGAAGATAGACCTAGAGCTTCACCCTGGCCCTATTTTCATTATTGATAGGTCACCTTGTGCTCAACATCGATCGATATCATGGGTCTTTGACTAAGTGGTTTCCCTTGTGTTCGACATCAACTTACATTATCACACATTGGGATTCATGCAGTACCTTGGTTTCCATTTGACCCTATTGGTGGATACCTTGCCTCTGTGTCGACTTTCATTATTGGTTGGTTCAGAGGGTTTCTGCCGCGCGCTAGCTACATCTTGTGTACGCCGGAAACGTACTTCAGTTGGGTTACTACATCTTTTTCATTCGATTCCTTCCACATTATTGGCCTACGGGTTACATTTGCGCTAGATTGATGGAGGATGCCTTAATGCCTTCCTTCTAACAGATATTTCCCTATCGACTTTGACTCATTGCTCTAGGGTAGAGATCTAGAGTTCATTTGGCAGTACCTTGGGGTTTGCAGTCATTAGTGGCAGATCCTTCGCTATCGAGAGTGGGAAACCATCATTGTCTCCTGATCGATAGATTCTTACAGGTGTTCGACTCCAGCTCATTTATTCACACTTATTGGATTGTACTGGGTACCTTGACACTCATTATCATTATCGGTGAGTAGTCTCGCGTTTGTTAACGGTATACATCAATGACCGGTAATCAAACAATTTCTCACATGGTCAACTTCAGAGCATTTATTCCCATGCTGTAGAAATGTACCACGATGGTTGGTGAAGACCTCAGGTTGTATCAGCATTCGTTGGTTCACTTGATAGTTGCTCATGTTGCTGCTAGTAGATACCACTTCAACTTATATGTTGCAGTCATTCATGGCGACATTTTATATGCTGGCACCTGAGTTTGCAGTGTAGTACCATCTTATTCCATCATGTTCAGTTGGTACTTTTCTGGGATCAGTCTTTGATATCGGTGATTTGCTTCATCTTTCAGCATCATTGACATTCTTATATGTGACTTTCAGAAATGTACTTGTTCGATCATGATCAGATGATCCATTATGTATTTTCCAGTCATTTATATTTGTATACTTGGTGGATCCGCTTGTACTTGATATGCAGACATGCTGTATTTTCTCTGAGCATGGGTATGCCTGCCTCAGACAGTGTTTCTTTCTGATCTCCTTTTGTGGCTTGGCAGGCTGAATTCTGGTGCAGTCCTTCTCAATCTTTGACAAATTTTCTTTCCATGAGCTTTCTTAATACATTTCAGCCATCATGTACCCCTTCTGACCTCATACACTAGGGGGCATCTATTATAGCTCCAAATCTCACTCTTGAGGTTTGTAAAGCTCCACTCATGGCCTAGGGAAACCCCTCCTGCCAGATCTGGTCCCAAATCTAAAAAAGCAGTGTTTTTTCCCTATACGCGACATTGACCTGAGCTAAATGCATGTATACATGGGTCTGTGTATACCCAACCCACGTATATGTATAAAAACACTTAAAAAATAAAAATCTCCTTAATTTCAGGTGGAGATCACGGGTTTTACCTATTGATCACCTGTTAGTGCCCATGGTCCAACTGTTCCCAATGAATTCCCAACTAAAAAACTACTTTGGGAGAAGTATAAAAAGGCTTCTATGGGAAGGCGATAGAGAGGAGAGAGAGAAATATTATTATGCTGAGATTTCCCTGACCAGGTTTGAAGATCCTTGTGCCTCCTGCACTTCCCCCATCCTACAGGAAACCCTTGTTTCCTTGTGTGTGTTGATGATTTCATACTACTTGAGAGATCATGGAGTAAGTCATGGAAGGAGTTTGTTAAATGCTTGAGACTTGACGAATCTGGGAGACGGTTCCGCTTGGAGCCTGCAAAAGGACGACTCAGGTGAAATTGTTCCTTTTCTGTACTTTCTTTGTCTATAATAAAAGAAACACATGTCTTTGTTCCTGATGTAGATCTTCTTCATGTTATGATATTTATGTTATGATTCATATGTGATAGGTTGTTTAATTTCATAACTAACTACCTTTCCTTATAATATGAGGTTGGTTTCTTTATGACGTTTAGTCCATATACTGCTGCACTTTCTTGAATTGTTGGTTTTTCAGGTCAAAGGAGCAAAGGAACTCAAAGAAGGGTTTGGACCCTTGGAGGCTCTTCTCAAACGTAGAACCTCAGGTACACCCCCTATCATAGAGCTTGCTTATAGTAGCATTATGATTGCCTGGAATGTGTGTTTCTTTGCATAGATAATCTTCAGTCTGCTAGGGTATTCACCCAAGACCCTAGGGGAGTTTATCCCACAACAGCAACTGACATTGAATTGAATCTCAGAAGCAGGAGAAGGAAAATTAATATGGCTTTCAGATTTGGAAGAGGATGAGGACGTGGTGGAAGAGGATGGCCTGTTGCAAATGCTAAAGTAATGGAAGCTATGCAACAGATGCAAGCTAGATTGGATGCATTGACAACAGATAGAAATATAGATGATGGAGAGGTTAGTGAACCTGAGGTTGAAGTTGCAGAGGAGGAAGATGTAGCAGTTACCCCTGAGATGAGATTCTTCCAGTCAGTGTTGAGATCCACAGCTAGGCCAAAGACCAAGGTTTCAATATATGAAGGAGGACTAAATCCAGAAGAATTGATAGACTGGATTAATGGCATGGAGAAATTCTTCCACTAAGAAGAAACAGAAGATGAGAAGAAAGTCAAGTTTGTTGTCACCAAGTTAAAAGGCCATGCAACACTTTGGTGGGATGGTGTGTAGGCAGAAAGAAAGAGACTTGGAAAGAAACCTATCAAGAATTGGAGCAAGATGGTAGCAAAGCTAAGAGGTAAGTTTCTACCAAGTAATTATCAACAAACCTTGTTCAGGAAGATGTAGAATCTTAGACAGAGGTATTTGACAGTGAAAGAATACATAGAGGAATTCTATAAGGTAAGCATAAGAGATGGAGAAGCCCAAGATACAAATGAGAAGGTGGCTAGATATGTGAATGGCCTCAGGATGGACATTAAGATGAGATAAGTATATTGTCTCCTAAAACAATAGAGGAAGCTTATCAGATAGCATTAAATGCTGAAGAAAATCTCATGAGGAAGCAGTCTGCTAGAGGGAGAGTTACTTTCCGAGGAAGGGGAAGTTAAGGTGGTAGAGGAAGATCTACAACACCTAAATATGGAGCTAGCAGTAGCTCAACCTAGTGTGCACCCACAAGAGGTGATGCAAGAGGAAGGGGAGTTTTTCTAGAGGAAGAGGAAGAGAAGTAAGATGTTATAGATGTAACAAATTGGGACATAGAGCCTTTGAGTGCTCAAAGAAAGCAGAAACAAATAAGAGGAATTTTATTGTTGCTCAAGATGAGGGGGAAGCAACAACAACAGTGACAAAAGAAGAAAATATACTAGAGAGAGGAGAATCTTTGGTAGTTAATAAAGTTTTGCTCAAGCCAACAAAGGAGATAGTTGAACCATCACAAAGAAAGACTTTATTCAGGATAGTGTGTAAAGTTCAAGGAAAATGTTTTCAGATGATCATTGATAGTGGCAACACTGATAATTTGGTCTCTACAAAAGCGGTTGAGAAATTGAAGATGAAGACAATGAAACATCCAACACCTTACAAGGTGTCATGGTCACGAAAGGGGCATCAACTGTTAGTGAATGAACAGTGTGAAGTGGAATTTCAGGTGGGAAAGTATAAAGATAAAATTGTATGTGATGTGATGCCAATGGATGTGTGTCACATATTACTTAGAAGACCTTGGCAATATGACAGAGGAGCCATGCATGATGGGAAAAGAAACACCTACAAGTTTGGAAAGGATGGTTTCAATCATACGTTGTTGCCTCTGTAAGAAGAAGATGTACCAGGAAAGCAGACTAATCCAAAAACTCTGTTATTAGGAGGAAAGGAATACTTGAAGCAGATTGAAGAGAATGAGGTAAATTTTGCTGTAATTTGAAAGCCCAAGGTAGTAATGACTTGTACTAAAAATTCTGATTTACCCATTGAAATTCAAGAAATGTTGGAGAAATATTGTGATATTATTGTTGATGATTTGCCAAATGAGTTGCGACCCATTAGAAGAATTAGCCATCATATAGATTTGATTCCTGGAGCAAGTCTACCTAACAAAGTAGCTTATAGAATGACTCCTACCGAAAAGGAATAGGTTAGGAAGCAGGTGCAAGAATTGCTTGACAAAGGGCTGATCAGAGAAAGATTGAGTCCTTGTGCAGTGCCAATAGTGTTGAGTCCAAAGAAAGATGGAGGCTGGAGAATATGTACAGATTCAAGAGCCATCAATAAAATCAAAATCAGGTACAAATTTCCTTTGCCTAGAATTGAAGATTTAATGGATTGCTTGAGTGGAGCAAAGTATTTTTCAAAACTAGATCTTAAAAGTGGGAATCATCAGATAAGGATAAGAGAAGGGGATGAGTGGAAAACTGCTTTTAAGATGAATGAGGAATTGTATGAGTGGAGAGTAATGCCTTTTGGGTTTTCAAATGCACCAAGTACGTTTATGAGACTCATGAATGAAGTTTTTAAAGATTTCATTGGTAAATTTGTAATAGTATATCTGGATGATATATTAGTTTACAACAGGTCTAAGGAGGAGCACATGAGACATCTGAATTATGTCTTACAAAGGCTACAACAGGAGAAATTATTGCTAAATTTGAAGAAGTGTTCATTCATGAAAGAGGAGCTAGTGTACTTGGGTTTTTTAATTTCTGCTGAAGGGCTGAAGATGGATCTGGAGAAGGTCAAGGCAATCATGGAGTGGCCTTCACCCAAGTGTGTTTTTGAGGTAAGAATTTTTCATGGTCTTGCTAGATTTTATAGAAAATTCATTAAGAATTTTAGTAAGATTAATACACCTATTATTGAGACCATAAAGAAGGACAAAGAACCATTTAGATGGACTGCTGAAGCATAAATTTTTTCACTTGTTAAAGAAGAAAATCACTAAAAAGCCTATTTTGGTTTTACCTGATTTTAGTAAGCCTTTCCAAGTGAAGTGTGATGCCAATGGAGAAGAAATTAGAGGTGTTTTAAGTTAGGAAGATAGACCTATAACCTACTTTAGTGAAAAGCTAAATGATTCCAAAAATAAGTATTCTTCTTATGATAAGGAGTTCTATGCAGTTGTACAATCATTAAAAAAATGGAGGCATTATCTAATGTCAAAAGAATTTATTCTTTACTCAGATAACCATGCACTATAATATATTATGCAGTAGCCAAACCTTAGCCAGAAACATGCTAAATGGGTAGAGTATCTTCAAGGTTTCCATTTTGTTTTGAAGCATATAAATGGCCAATCAAGCAAAGTTGCAGATGCCTTAAGTAGGAGGAATGTATTATTTCAAGAGAGTCAAATCTAAGTGTTGGGTTTTGATTTTCTTAAAGAATTGTATGAAACAGATCCAGATTTTAAAGAGGCATTTGAAGCTTGTAAAAATCCTGTTTTGATGGATAGGAGTAAATGGTTGGATTAATTCTTACAAGATGGACTGTTGTTTAAGAAAATCAGCTGTGCATACCAAACTGTTCAATTAGGGAGAATTTAATCAAAGAAAAACATAGTGGAGGACTTGCAAGACATTTTGGCATAGAGAAAACTTTTGAATAGTTGAACGGATTTTATTTCTAGCCAAAAATGAGATCTGATGTGGAAAAGCGTGTGAGAACTTGTAAAATTTGTCAATATGCAAAGGGAAGGAACCAAAACACAGGTTTGTATATCCCATTACCAATTCTAGATAGGCCTTGTGATATGGTAAGTATGGATTTTGTTTTAGGTTTACCAAAGACTCAAAGAGGTAATGATTCAATTTTTGTTGTAGTGGATAGATTTTCAAAAATGACACACTTTATTCCATGTTATAAGACTAGTGATGATTCTCACATTGCTAATTTGTTTTTTAAAGAGGTTGTAAGATTGCATGGGTTGCCTAAAAGTATTGTCTCAAACAGGGATTCCAATTTTTTTGGACATTTCTGGAGGACACTATGGAAGAAATTAGGAACTAAATTAAGTTTTAGTTCTGCCTATCATCCATAAACTTATGGACAAACTAAATTTGTGAACAGGAGTTTGAACAATCTTTTAAGGAGCCTTACTGCAGAACATCCAAACCAATGCGATCAAGTGTTGGAAAAAGCTGAATATGCATATAATGACTCACCTAATAGGAGTACAAGGCAGATTCCATTTCATATTTTTTATGGAATACATCCAAGAGGAGTATCTGAGTTAAGAAACTTGGGAAAAGATGAGATGAGAAGTGCAGATTGTGAAGATTTTGCTTCAAAAATGCAAGCAATATATGAACAAGTGAAACAACAGTTGTAGGATAGCAACATTAAATACAAAAATAGAGCAGACATGAGAAGAAGAGAGGTGAAATTTGAAGTTGGAGATCTGGTTTTAGCACATCTTAGAAAGGAGAGGTTTCCAAAGAGGGAGTATAACAAATTAAAGTTCAATAAAATTGGACAGTGCAGAGTGTTGAGGAAATTTTCTACAAATGCCTATGAGATTGAGTTACCCCCTGATGTTGGAATATCACCAATTTTTAATGTTGCAGACCTATACAAGTATGAAGGTGAAACTGCAGACGATACAACACAAGATCAAGAGACCCAAGAGATTGACTGGGTAAAACAGTTACCCACAACAAGAATTTGCAACCAGAAAGAATTCTGGACAAGAAGGTGTTTAAGAAAACAAGGGGACAAGAATAATTCCAGTATTTGGTAAAATGTAATGATCAGCCAACTGCTGAAGCTACTTGGGTTACAGAAGACATGCTATAGAAATTGGGCAGTTCTGTAGATGAACTCATGGACAGGAGCCCATGAAGAATTTTGTCCTCAGGAGTCTGATGCAGGAGCATGTGACTTGGAGGGAAAATCTTCAAACTTATTCCAAAAATCCAAAAAAATATACAGGCAGAGTGGGGTTCTTTAGCCAACAGTTTCCATGCTTTTCTAGTTTAAGATAGGGATAGAATTAAGAATAAAAGCATTCTGTAATAATCGATTATGGATAAGCGATAATAAGTTTTTATGCATGATTGCTTTAACGCACTCTATGTAAAAGGCATGCTTTTGTATGGGATAAGGACCGAGAGGGCTTATCTATTATTTATAAAATGAATAACGGGATGCTCTGAGGGGGATAGAGTGCTGGAAGCATTATCATTGACAAAAACTCTTTCTGTGCATATGATTGATGGTTCTCTGTTAAACTATTATTTTATGCGTGTATAAGTTCTAATTCTATTATTCCGTGTGTTCCATTAATGATTCAATCTTTGTTTCCCAATTAACAATTAAGCTTAGGCCTGTTGGGTTGTTTTCCATATATCGCCACATCTATTTCCTCTTACACGCATTGTTGAGCTTCCAAGTGCGAACACTATTTTACACAGAGAATTCGTGAAATTACTTAGCCGCAGCAAAGTTTTGTACTTAAAATTTTATAAGCTCTGGTTCCTTCCTGTATCAGGTCCGAACTAAGATTGCATCACATAATCACAAGTGGACTAGAAAGGGCCTTTAGAGTTGCCAAAGTCCAAAACTCTGATAGCTCAAACCCGAAACACTGTAGAAAAGAGTTAAAAGGATATCGAGTCTGAAATTATTATCACATCGCCAGATTGGAGTGGAAGGAACCTTGCCCTGGGAGCACTGAAGTCACCGATAGCGATTTCCGATAGACCACATACTATTGCATCAGGGTTATTGGAATGTTATTGCTTCGTTCCATGTGGAATTGCTGACATCGATTATAAACTGCCGATAGTGTTATTTGTGTTAAATACATTTCTTAAAATAAAGTGTCGATAGTCTAATTCTTTCGAATTAACACTATAGTGGTATTAAGGCGTTGATTGTGTATTTCCGTTCCTTTGGAAACAAAGGCTTGCAACTGTGTATTTTTCATTTTAAACGCATTATTGCTTGTTTTAAAGAAATAATAGTCTGTCTTTATAATTCTTATGGAATTATCCCGAGAGAGGGAAAAACATGCCTATTGCATTAAAGCGTCGATATGAAGGTGGGAGTGTATCAGAGGAAAACTCGTGAAGCTGCCTATAGATGACTGATACACCTCTTGAACTAGAAAGAGGAATTTAGCTAGAAATTGAAGAAATTATATCAAGCTTCGACCGTTTGTCCATATCACCTGCACCCAAGCCACCAACTCCAAAGAAGATAAAAAGTTTCAGCTCCAAATTTCAAAATGCATCAAAGAATCTCTAATAACTTACAAAGAAAAGGTGTGAGTTCTTTTACAATAGAAGAATACAATTGATGATGATGATCAATCATGAATGATAGTGAATTCTATTTATATGAACATCACTAAGTCAAATTAGCCTAATTAGCCCCCAAAACATTAAAATAATGGGCAAGAAACAAGCCTTGGTCACAAGTCAACCAAGTAGCTTTCACAAATTATAAATTAACCATCCAAATGCTATCCAAATTGATGATGTCATGCTAATGTAGGTCCATTTGAGGGCCACATGGAGTCTTATTTGCACCTAAATGTGAGAGATGGCTCTATAAATCTTGAACAAGGGGACGACTCCTTTGTCTCCATGCATGTCATCATGTGGGGCCTTAAATTGGGTTTGGGGACACAAAAACTAGTCTCATGGGTATCCTGATGATTGAAAAGAAAGCACTACCCCATTAATGAGGTCTCTAATGATGGTTCTTTCCCTACCATGTATCAAGGGAGGGGA
Organism: Pinus taeda; assembly: GCA_000404065.3. Classification (NCBI taxonomy): domain Eukaryota; kingdom Viridiplantae; phylum Streptophyta; class Pinopsida; order Pinales; family Pinaceae; genus Pinus; species Pinus taeda. Next base: position 133,520 of record APFE031380393.1, read on the forward strand.
AAATCTCCTTTAAGCCCTATATCAATTTCCATAATATGCTAAACTGACCAACGAATACTAGTCCAAGTGCATCATCTCGCGAATAATATGGGATAATGAGTAGATTGATGCGGGTTCTAAAGGTGCCCATGGCATGAAATGATTTTATAACATATCATGGAGTCCCGTGACTCTCAACGCATCCTCTATGGGTGCCAATATGATCCTATGGTGGGCTTGGACCCTAGTCAAGTTACCCATCCCATGATGAAACTACCTACCAATTATATATAAGTTCCAATGTGCTTCCTCACCATCAGGTATAATAATTCATTAACACATATAAGTTAATCAAGCTTGTTAATTAAGGGCACATTGAGACTTCATAATGGGATTCCCTTCCAAATTTTGGGTTTTAAGCTTGTAAAAATTTTACATACCTAGGTAGGAGTGGCTAAAAAAAACCATATTAGGTGTTTCCAACCCATAAGGGGAAATACAGGTCCAAGTTACATCCTTTAATTGATAGGGGTCATGTGAATAATGATGTTATGGATAGGGACATAGGGTTCTAAAAGCCAAATTCCATGGGTTCAAGGAAGGTAATGATGAGGGATGACCACATATTTGGATCTATAGATGTAGAAAGGAGTAATTATGGATACATGAGTTACCACAAGTTATTTTTACACCCTTCATTATTTTCCTTTTTCCTTTTTATGATTTTTTTCTTTGTATTACTGCTTGAGGCTCTAGGAAATAAAAACATGTTGTGAGAAATATGCAACAACTGTTACCCCCTTAAGGTGGGGCAATTCATCTCCCACTAGGGGTTGGAATGTGCATGATTCCTTAATGATGTGTGGGGCACTTAAAAGCCCAAGGAACTAGGGTGATGGCCATGATGAAGGAGTAGATATCATGTTTGGCTTTTTCCCATGTGCTATATTAAATGTCCTAACCATCTTTTGCATTTTATGATATTGTTTTTTTTTGTTTCTTTCTTGTGGACATGATATGATTTTAACATTCTTTTAGCTACAACAACCTCTGGGGCAACAATTCCAGGATTTACACATACATGTGGATAAGGGGAGAGGCGTAATAGTGCCTTGTTGACCCAGTGGTCATGTGGACCTAGAGAGGGAAAATGATGAAATAAGGCTTGTAATGCGTAGAGGAGAGTGAAAAATGTGAAATGGGAAAATGGGACCATGCTACCAAAATCAAGGTTTGCTTAAATAGTTCCCTTCCTGAATACGTTTTCCAATAGGGGAGATCCCACGTGACTAGGAATGAGGATTATCAGCCCATTTAAGGTGAGGGAACAAAACTACAGTCAAAACCCTTCCTTCTTCCAAGTCACCCAATAATCCAGGCCCAATATTCCCAAGGAAAAACAAGCATAAGAATTTGATTACATAATGAAAAACATACCTTCACGATTGGCTTTGCCACCTTTAAACATATTCTCTTAATAGATGGGTGAGGGGAAATATGACTATTTTAGGGAGCAAAGATCAAATGGCACAATACATCAACTACATCGGTCACTTTTAGGGGTTTCTAGCTTCCAATTGAAGAGATGTTAAGAAGAAAACATCTCCTATGGGGCCACCCTCTTTTGGTGGGTAACATATTTCTCCAACTAGTATATTAGCTCTTTGTAGAGTGCATGATCACTGTACTCAAATGGGGATCTAGGTGAGAACACCAGAAATCCTTTGGAACCACAAGCTTGTATCCTGCACATCAAAAGCAATGTTGGAAGCACGTGTCCTAGGTGTACTTTTATCACCCGTGTTTTCATCAAATAATAAAACGATACGGAAAGGAAGATCTATTCTATGATGTAATTCTAATGTAAATGCACCTACTCTAGCATGATGACATAAGATGATGATAGTAGCTATGAAAAATCGATATGAAATGCATCCTACTCTAACATGCATGCTAGATTATGCAAGTGATAAGTATAGTCATACAATTAATGTAACCAACATATTAATAGATTATCATATTTGCTACCGTTATGATTAATTATGATATATATTTGAAAGAAAACGTGATAATCATGATACTCATGTGCTATGTAAAAAGGGTTGGAGGTGGTAAAATAAACTCACCAGGAATCATGTAAAGGTACCACTAAAAACTGAGGGGACATGAATAAGACCCACACCATAGGGTCTTTCCCTCAATCATAAATATGGGGAAATCAATGATCAAATACCTTAACCTTTACTCAAAGGCTACTTTATTCATGGAGTTCTCTTTGATGTACTCATTCTCTTGCTAGGAGGGATAGGAAGATAAAGAAATTTGGCAAGGGTAATCACACCAATAAAGTTTTCTATTGCAATGATCATAATGAAAAGGGGAACCCAACCTTTGCTCATGATTTTCAATGTCAAAGCCCAAGGATCACTCTAAAGTGATCAACGTTTCTTGATGGCATGGAATACAGGGTAAGTCAAGATCCTTATTAGGTTCATTTTCATATTCATAAATGGGACCTCTTTCAAAGCAGTATCCTATAATCCAAGTTCCCTTCTTCAACATGCAAGTAGTCTCCAATGCCAATTCTCAAGGAATCTATGGGGTCACCTTGCTCTTCAAGGGGCTTAAAATATGTATCATTAGGAATAATAAACTTGATAGAAATAAGGCTATCATTAACTTTACTTTCCACAAATTCCCTTTCTTCATCAATATTATATATAATATCTTTTTCAGAATAATAGGCACTCATGTTCCACTTCCCCTCGCTTATATGCATGAAGTCACCAAGGTAAAACTTTAGGAAAGTAATAGTGTCCACATTTTCTAGATCTTCACAAAGAACATCATCCAACATCATCTCTTGGGCCAACAAACCACCTTCATTTTTTTATTTATCATGGATAAGGGCTTCCATGGAACTTTCAACTTTGCCGCTATCATAACTGATTCCCCAATTTGCTACGAAAAATTATTTCATACCTTCTTCGTTTTCTTGATTTCCTTGAGAAGCATGATATTCTATACTATACCTTCCTTAGGTTCTTCATTGATTCTATCATATTGGGGGGCCAAGAATGAACCCTTTTCTTAGCTTTGATGTGAGTTACAATCCCTTCCTCAGACAACATTACTTAAAATCTTGACTGCGTGGTTCTGGTAAATGGTCTTCAAGAGAAGGGTGTCTATATGGTTCTCTTCATATTCTCTTCACATATTCTAGAGATTCCCTCCTTGAAAACTACACAGATGAAATATGAATTTCTTATCCGATCACTCCCCTATTAGGTGTCTGCAATATTCCTCATAGTCATCCATTCTCCCTTGTATCCTTTGGAGGCTTTTAGGATCCAGAACCTCTTCGACATCCTAGTCAGAAAAAAAAATCTTGGTCATATTACTCTTCTTCATGAATATCGGTAATGCTATATTCACGAGGTCGTTACTCACTTTGAGAAGGATCCTCCATAGGTTGGAACTTAGGAACCTTATGGTACAAAAACTTATCAATAAGCCCTTCAATACATAAATTCTCTTAGGTTCACATGATTTTACAAACAAATCAAAATGACTAGGTCCAATAGAGAGGATAAAAAAATAAAAATGAGAGCATCTTAAAGGACCACATTGGCACTTGAATTGTACTCATTGAATGTAGCCACATGATCAACTACTGAAAATGGATCACCATCAAAATTTGGTAGAAATCTCACATGCTTGAAGTAAATTTTGTTCAGATATCTTGGAATCCATGCAACATCCAAATTTGGGTATGAGAATTCCCAATCCAAAATTGATTTGAGTATTGAAAATAAACCATACTAGGAGTCACCAAGGTGAATTTAAATTCCTTAAAGAATGTTAGCTTTACCCTACAAGCATTTGCAACTTTGAGGTTCACTTAAGAACAAGGGCTTCATTCTTCCAATGGAGTCACTAGAAGAGGATCTATGTTGTTGTTAAAGGAATCACCACTTTGAATATGTGACCAAGGTAGAAGACCTAATTCCTCCCTAGAAATGACGCCAAAATGTTACCACACAATTTACTAAGGCCCTAAAGAAGGGGAAATCTAAGGGGCAACTATGAGACTAAGTGATAACAATGACACAATGACCCACTATCACCTTAGTCAAAGTCTTCGTCTCTTTAAGGAATTTCACTAATGGGTGGAGTCCTGGTAGGGAAGGAATCACTTAAAATGAATAGATAATTGATTTAGGTATGACATAATCTTGAAAATCCCATTCAAGGAGAGGTACAACAATAAATCAATGCTTCATGGAAGTTAAACACTCTCCAAGATAGGCATAGGAGGATATCAAGACTTGCTGTTTGATATTTATGTTTATAATAGGTATTCATAAGATCAATACTCCAAGTGATGGGACATGACCCCTCAAATAAGCTCAATGTCATGTTTTAACACTTCCAAGATGTTCTCACTTCCTTTGAGAAACCTAGGAAATACTTGTACTAGACCTATGGTTTTATGAATAAGTTTGGGAAGAAATACTTCCAAGGTACTCACTAAGCGAAGGCGAGGGAGGAGAAAGGGATGCTTATGATTTATTCCAACAAATACTATGCTCATACCACCCTCCAGGAATTTCCTTAGTGTAGGAGAAACAAACTAGCATTTCCCTTCTAAGCAGACCTAAGGCACAAGATTTTATGGATGAGGAACTATGATAAATACACCAAACTTGGATATACTCTAGCAAAGACCTTAAGGAAGAGTCTTGTTCTCATAGAATCCTAAATTTCACCCTCTAAAGGAATTCACTTGATGCACTAGCCTAACTATCCTAGAAAATTGGGCCAAAAATTTGAGGAGGAGAAAATATGGAGAAGAGAGGAGTTGATCAAAAAGTTTCTTGCACTAGTGCTTAGTCCTTTGGGCTATGGAGTCATAAATATTTTTAAATTAGAAAAAATCATCCTTAAGGACGCTAAAGGATGATGCCCTAACAATTAACCTTTACCATTTACCCATTCAATATTTATGATTTTTTATGGAAGAAAGACGAAATTTCATCCACTAAGAACATTCATCATTTTCCATACCATGAGTAACATATGCAATTTCCAACCAAATAGCTTTCCAAAAATTATTTTCAATAATTAGGGAACAATAACATTAACCTGGTTGTAACAATTCCATATATTAGATATTATTTCAATAAATATTCAATAAGAAGCACTTACAAGATGACAATATAATATATCCATCTATAAATCATGAGATAGCTCTAAAGACAATTGAAAATTCTATCTCCAAATGTCAGAAGGCATCAAGGAATATCCAATAACTTCCAAAGAAAAAGTGTGAGTTCTTTTACAAGAGAAGAATCCAAGTGATGATGATGATCTCTCACAAATGAGAGTGAGTTCTATTTATATGAACCTCACTAAGATGAATTAGCCTAATTAACCCCCAAAATATTAAAATAATGGGTAAGAAACAAGCCTTGGTCATAAGCTAACCAATTAGCTTTCAATAATTATAGATTAACCATCCAAACACTGGTCGAATTGATGATGCCATACTGATGTAGGGAATTGAAGGGCCATGTGGAGTCCTCTTTGTTCCAAAATATAAGAGAGAGATATATAAATCTTGAACAAGGGGATGGCCCCTTGGTCTCCATGCAACCCATCATGTGGGGCCTAAAATTGGGTTTGGGGCACAAAAACTAGTTTCATTAGTCTCCTAATGATAGAAAAACCTGCACTGATCCATTGATGAGGGCTTTGACAATCACGCTTTACCTCCCATGTCTCAAGGATGGGACAAACCCCTCTGGGCCTTAGATCAATTGCCATAATATGTTAAGTCGACTGAGGCATACCAGTCCAAGTGCATCATCTCATCAATAATATGGGAAATGAGTAGACTACTGGAGGTGATGAAGGTTCCCATGGCATGGAATGATTCTCTAACACATTATGGAGTCCCATGGATCTTAATGCATCCCTTAGGGGTGTTAATATGATCCTGTAGTGGGCTTGGGCCCCCATTAAGTTGCCTATCCCATAATGGAAGGACCTACCAATTACATGTAAGATCTAATGTGCTTCCTCACCATATGGTATAATAATTAACTAGTGGATCTAAGTGAATCAATATTGTGATCTAAGTGAATCAATATTGTTAACCAAGGACACATTGAGACTTCATAATGGGCTTCCATTCCAAATTTGGGGTTTTAATATTGTAAAAGTGTTACCTCCTTATGTAGGAGTAGACAATAAACAACCCTATTAGGTGTTCCCAACCCTAAGGGGAAAGAGAGGTCCAAGGTACATCCTTTATTTGATAGGGTTCATGTGAATAATGATGAGATGGATAGGGGCACATGGGTATCAATGTTAAAAGTGTTGGGTTCAAAGATGGTAATGACAAGGGATGTGCACATTTTTGGGTGTATAAATGTAGGAGGGAGCAATCATGGATACATTAGTTACCCCAAACTTTATTTTTTCACCCTTCATTATTTTCCTTTTTATTATTTTTTCCTTGTATTATTGCTTGGGGCTCTAGGCAATAAGAGAAATTTGTTGTGAGAAACATGCAACAACTATTACCCATTAAGGTGGGGAAATTCATCACCCACCAGTGTTTGGGACAAACATGGGTTCCTTAATGATGTGTGGGGAACTCAAGGGCTCTAGGAATTAGAGTGATGACCATGATGAAGGGGTAGAGCTCATATTTGGATTTTACCCACATACTATAGTAAGTGTCCCAACCATATTTTTAATTTTATGATATTCTTTTATTTTATTTATTTCTTGTGGCCATGATATGATTTTAATGTTCTTTAGTTACATTGACCTTTGGGGCAACAGTTCCAAGCTCGATCTAGACATGTGGAAAAAGGGAGGGGAATACTGATGCCTTGTGGACCTAGTGGTTATGTAGACCCAGAGGAAAATGATGAAATATGACTTGTAATGTGCAGAGGGGAGTGAAAAAAGTGAAATGGGAAATCATGACCACACTACCAAAATCAATGTTTTCCCAAGTAGTGCCTTTCTTGAAGCCATAGGCCAATAGGGTATATCCCATGGGACTAGGATTAAGGATTACCCCCCCACATTTAAGGTGATGGAACAAAATTACAATCAAAACCATTCCTTCTTCCAAGTCATCCAGGCCCAATATTCCCAAGGAAAAAAATGCATAAGAATCCAATTACACAATGAATAACATACATTTAGGATTGGATTTTACACCTTCAAACATATGCTCTTTATAGATGGGTGAAGGGACATATGAGTAGTTCATGGAGTGGATATGAAGTGGCACAATATGATGCAGGGTTACTCTCGCACATACCCACAGTATGCATAAATATGCATAAATACATTTGTCCTAGGTATTTGACTCTCAAAGGAGTCAAATCTTCAAACCATAAATGATTAAGGCCTCTCTATTATTGGTTCCTTTGTATCAGAACTTAATCAACCCACTTAAATATCCTATCGAGATTATTTAACCCTTCGTAACCTTCATATAAGACTTTATTAAAGCCTTCTAATTCCTTATATTGGGAATTTAATCCCTCTTTAGTCCTTTATAAAACCCATAAGCCACATATATATCAACCTTTCCCTCTTAAATACATTGGTTAATATATATATTTACACATAAAACCTTTATTTAGTTATTTTTCCTTATAAAACCATTTACAAAGGAAAATGCTCACAAAATATACCTTTCCACCTTTAGTACGGTCTCTGCACACTTCTTGAGGTTCCACCTTTATCGCTGATCGCAATCGGCTACTCCGTGGTTCACCTTAATACCCATCCTTTTGCTTTACCGATATGCGATTATATTACTTCCCGAAATACACTATCAACACTTAATTCTTACTATCTTGTTTACAAAGGAAACATACCCAAACAAAGGGAAAGCTTGTTGGAACACAGAGCCGAACTTCAAATATCATAAGCCCACATCTATAGTTATCGTCGGGTTCATCTTCCGCTTTCCTTTCCACATCACTCACCTTTGAACTCTTATAAGTTCAATCTCCAATCTCTGCTTATCGACTATCGACTCCTCCACGGTTCTTTAACACATATATATCTCATCATCGTCTTATTCCGATATGAGACTAACAGAAGCCTTTAAACACAACACTTTAACATAATACAAAGGAAATACATTAAACTTTCACCCCGAACCATATAAGGCAGACTTCAAAGTTTATATAGCGTAGCTCTAAGTAACGTCGAGTCCACTCATCCATCGTCCCTTCGTATTATCGCAAGTCTCTTCCATATGCCGATCACCGATCAGGAAACCTACCTTTTAATCTCCGCCATTGATCTTTACTTTGTAGATCCGACGGTTCACATTTGGCTTTGGGTTGATAATACCCATGGTATTTAAATTCCCGATGAAGTGGTTTCTCCACTTCGCTCGGTACTACATGGCACATACTCAGTGGAATCGGGTGCATTGCACTCAATACCACTTACGGTTTTGAGGTCACCCGAAATCTGCTTTCACTATTACAAAACTGCCTTCGTTTGTTAAGGTTCGCTGATGCAATATCTCTCTGTCTCCTCGACGATTGGATCTTGGCCATTGATCTATAAGATCTAATGGTTTCTATTCATTCTTTCTTCACTTCACTGATCTTCCTTCCACTTGCGTTTTTATGTTATTTCTTCAATTTTCCTTTGTGTTTAGTTTTCTTCAAACATTCTCATCCTCTACTATTTCACTGTGCACTCTTCCTCCTAGCTTAACTTCGTATTCTCCTTTTATCACTATCCTCTTATATCCTTCGAATGGATTCAATGATCTGTTACAAATCTCTGTATCATTTTCTTCCTTTGCGTGCTCTGCAAAACTCTTCCTGCAACCCTTGTTTTAGAACCTACGAATTCACCTACAATTCAACACTCAAAACACACATTCCAACTTGAAATTAAGTTGATTGTATTAATAAATATCAAAAATGATTACAGAATGAGACCTCTATCTCTCATAGGCCTATTCTTCAAAATTGTGGCCTCCTCTTGAGCTATGCCCGTAGGCTTACATTTTTACCAGAAAGGTTCATTGAACTAATCTTGGTTCGACTCCTAAACCTACTGAATTGACTCCTAAATCCTCTATCCTCTACGTCCACTTCTAATCTCCATTTAATTCCTAAGAGCTCTCCTTATTTCCTCGAATCATGGAACTTATTAAAGAGTTCTAATTGACTTTAGACTCTTTTGTCATTATTGCCCACTCATGTTCTCATTTATTTGAGAGCATTTACAAACATCTCACATTATCTAATTAATGACTATTTTATGGACTCAAAAGCATAATATTACATCAATTTATCACTTAGGAATCCAACTTCCTAAAAATACATGACCCCCTACATCTACTTAATTACAATGATTTTCTCTTGGTTTGAATTCTCCTACATCAGACTCCCAAAGTAGAAAATATTCATGATCTCCTGATCATGTGTCTTCTGATATTTATCTTCTTGGATCCCACACTTTGTGTTGTAACTATCCAAATGTCTTCTTCCCTTGCTTCTACTGCACTTTTGCTATCTTCTACTCCATCTTCTTCTTCTTGTTAATCAAGTTCAAGTTCTGATTAATCTTTCCTCCTGCTGCTATCATTTTCCTCCATTTGGACTGCTTCATCATCAGTTGCCACATTTCTTCAATTTCTTTTACCAGCACATCTTTGGACTGGTCCATGTTCTGCTTCTTACTTCTGCCTCCTTCTCTTTGTTTCAAGTTGCTGTTGCTATCCATTCTTTAAACTACTGCTGGTTACTTTCTCTTTGTAGCTGCTAATTTACTTTTTCTTCTTCTTTTTCTCTTGTTCCAACTTTTGCCTTGCTTGCTATGTTGACTTCTATGTTGACTCTTATGCTAGCTTTTGCTGTGACTCCTATGCTGGCTGCCTGCCTATCATCCTTACCCTCTTTCATGATTGAATCATGACTGTCCAATACTTTCTCCAATAATTTAACATCTTTGTTCCATGAATTAAATCCTTTCACAAAATCATCTTCTTTCATATTTATTTGGTTGTTCATCTGTGCCAAATTTCCTCCAGCATCTACAACAAAACCTACACTCACAAAACACGTGTTAAAATAAAAAACATAAGGCTTCTATGCCTTATCTTCCTTTGGCAACAATTCAATTTGCTGCTTTGTTTCTTTCTCCTCTGTCAGCACATCAGTATGTTGTTTTGAATTCTCAAAATAATTCATGAGACTTTCAACTAGTCTCTCCCCCACATCATCTACTGTAATGATGTCTTCTTGCTCTTGTCCACTATAGTGAACTTGTTCTTCTGCAATCACACTGTCATACTCTGATTTTTCCAGCAAATATTTCAGTAATGCAATTTCTCTGTGACACTTCATAAGTGCTTCATCATCACTTATAATTCCTACATTTATAAACAAATTATCAATTTGAAAATCATAAGGTTCAATAGTCTCAACTGTTGCTCCACATATCAGCTCTTCAGACTGAATTTTATCTCCTTCTTTCACAAGAAATTCTTCCTATGTTGTCACAATTTCAAATATCAATGCATTATTAAGTTCTTTCTACTACAATAAATCACTATTTCTCTCATTTAAGAGACATTCTCCATCCTCTTTTACTTCAGAGTTTTTATCTTCTGAAATATACTCTTCCATACTTCTAACAATTTCAAAAGATTGCTCATCCTCTGCAAAACACTCCTTTGTTAGAGTTCCTTCTCCCAAGGTTAAATCCTTTGCATAGGTTTCTTCCTTCTTAACATCCTTTAGTAGATGTCCTTCTTCCTCAACAGCTTCCATGGCTATTTCCACTGTGCCTATCATCATAGTGAACTGGTGATCCTTTACTATGTTTTCAGCTAACATAGTTTCTGCTTTGAGTTTGCCTTCAGTCTCTCGCTGTCTATCTTCTCTAAGAGCTATCCTTGTCTCACCATCTGCATTAACATTTTCTTGTATTTGTTCTGCATCCACAGACAAATTATCAGTCTAAAAAACATAAGATTCTATGGTCCCACTTGATGTCTCAGCCATCATATCTTCTTGCTGTTCTAAATCCTTCATATGATTCAGAAATTATTCGATGGTCTCCTCTCCAATCTCCTCAAGCCCTTCACTTGGTTGCTTGATATCTTCCCACAACTGCATATGAGACCTATCTATTTCATCTTCTTGCAAAATAGAATTTGGATTCTCCTTGTCTTCTTCCTTCTTTATGACAATATCAACAAATTGTCCTTCGTTACATGTTTCACCTGGAAAGATACACAAATTGTGATATTTAAAACCATGTGACCCTTTGGTCTCACTTGAAGTCTCAGTCTTCAAGTCTTCATCTTCACTCTCTCCCAGAATTTATCCATGTTTTGGTTCACAAATGAACTCTTCCATTTCCATTTCCAACTCAGCTTCTTTGATTTTTCCATTAGCCACCTTACTTGCCTATGTTGTATCCTTCTTTGCATCTCATGCCACCTTACTGGCTTCTTTCTCAAGACCCAACTTAGTCTCTGGTTTTCTTCAAGTATCCTCCTTAATGCGTCAAGTTGTTCTTTCAAATCTGCAATCTCTTTGTCAATTTCCTCTTGACTCATCCTCTTGCCATTTTCCTTGGCATCCTCTTTCTTCATCTTTCTTCTGTTGTGGCTTCTCTCTGAATCTCTGCTATGACTATCAGTAGTCATCTTCTCCTCTTCTTTCTTCATGAACTCCTTACTCATCTACAATAAGCTGCTACAACAGCTAGTCCTCCTCACTGCAATCTTACCTCACTAAGCTCTCCTCACTCAGTCTTTTGGTTAACATGAATCCTCTATTTGGAATCTCCTCTTGAGCAACACCTTTGCTCCTTCTAGGCTTCTGCAATCTCTTGAGAACAATTCAGCTGTCCTCTCTCTCTGTCCAACCTCTTGTTGGATTCTCTAGGTTCACTGCCACTTTTCCTTTAGAGTGTTTTCCTTTACCTCTGTCTTTAAGAACACATTTGGTTCTCCTCTCACAGCTTCTCTGGTTGTCACCTGTGCATTAGTATATAAGCACACATTCTCAATTTAAAAAAAAGCATATTACCTTACTTTCAAGATCTTAGCATGATCTTGTTTCACCATTTCATCTGTACTTTGTATGGATTTCCTCTGTCTCTTGCATCTGCAAGTTCTGCACACATCACCTCTGTGTGCCTTCCTTTTGTCAGATTAGAATTTGATCCTTCCTTTCCTGCATAAACACCTTAACACATATTTTGTTCTCAATTCTTTCTCATAGAATTTGTTTGTTCTGTTTTAACCAATTGTTTCAACTTCAACCAGGCTCTGATACCACTATGATGAAGGGTTACCCCCACACATACCCACAATATGCATAAATATGCATAAATACATCTGTCCCAGGTATTTGACTCTCAAAGGAGGAAAATCTTCAAACTATAAATGATTAAGACCTCTTTATCATTGGTTCCTTTGTATCGAAACTCAATCAGCCCGCTCAATTCTCCTATCACGACTATTTAACCCTTCATAACCTTCATATAAGACTTTATTAAATCCTTCCTTCTAATTCCTTCTATTGGGAAATAAAACCCTCTTCAGTCTTTTATAAAACCCATAAGCTATATATATATCAAACTTTCCCTCTTAAATACATTGGTTAATATATATATTTACACATAAAACCTTTATTTGGTGCTTTTTCCTTATAAAACCAGTTACAAAGGAAAATGCTCACAAAACATACCTTTTCACCTTTAGTACAATCTCTGCACACTTCTCGAGGTTCCACCTTTATCGTTGATCGCAATCGGCTACTCCACAGTTCACCTTAATACCCATCCTTTCGGTTTACCAATATGCGATTATATTACTTCCTGGAATACACTATCGGCGCTTAATTCCTACGATCTTATTTACAAAGGAAACATACCCAAACAAAGGGAAAGCTCGCCAGAACATAGAGCCAGACTTCAAATATCATAAGCCCGCATCTATAGTTATCGTCGGGTCCGTCTTCCACTTTCCTTTCCACAGCACTCACCTCTGAACTCCGATAAGTCCGATATTCGATCTCCACTTATCTGTTATCGGCTCCTCCACGGTTCTTTAACACATGTATATCTCATCATCCTCCGATTCTGATATTCGACTATCAAAATACTTTAAACACTCGATGCAACACTTTAACATAATACAAAGGAAATACATTAAACTTCCGCCTCGAACCATATAAGGTGAACTTCAAAGTTTATATAGAATAGCTCTAAGTAACGTCGGGTCTGCTTATCCATCGGCCCTTCGTATTATCACAAGTGTCTTCCATACGCCAATCCCCGATCGGACAACCTACCATTTAATTTCCACCGTTGATCTTTACTTTGTAGATCTCACAGTTCACATTTAGCTTTGGGTTGATAATACCCATGAAATTTAATCGCACGATGAAGTGGTTTCTCCACTCCACTTGCTGCTACGTGGCACAGACTCAGTGGAATCGGGTGCACCTCACTCAATACCACTTACGGTTTTGAGATTGCCCGAAATCCACTTTCACTATTACAAAACTGCCTTCCTTTGTTAAAGTTTGCTGATGCGATATTTCTTCGTCTCCTCATCGATTGGATCCTGGTTGTTGATCTATAATATCTAACGGTTGTTGTTCATTCTTTCTTCACTTCACTGATCTTCCTTCCACTTGTGTTTTTACACTATTTCTTCAATTTTCCTTTGCGGTTCAATTTTCTTCAAATATTCTCATCCTCTACTATTTTGCTGTGCACTCTTCCTCCTGGCTTAACTTCATATGCTCCTTTGATCACTATCCTATTAGATCCTTCGAATGGATTCAATGATCCATTACAAATCTCTGTATCATTTTCTTCCTCTGCGTGTTCTACAAAACTCTTCCTGCAACCCTTGTTACAGAACCTATGAATTCACCTACAATTCAACACTCGAAACACACATTCCAACTTGAAATTAAGTTGATTGTATTAATATATATCATCAATGGTTATAGAATGAGACCTCTGTCTCTCATAGGCATGTTCTTCAAAATCGTGGCCTCCTCTTGAGCTGTACCCTTAGGCTTACATTTATACAAGAAAGGTTCGTTGAACTAATCCTAGTTCGACTCCTAAATCTACTAAACTGACTCCTAAATCCTCTATCCTCTACGTCCACTTCTAATCTTCATTTAATTCCTAAGATCTCTCCTTAGTTCCTCGAATCAGGGAACTACTTAAAGAGTTCTAATTGACTTTAGACTCTTTTGTCATTATTGCCCACTCATGTTCTCATTTATTTGAGAGCATTTACAAACATCTCACATTATCTAATTAATGACTATTTTATGCACTCAAAAGCCTAATATTACATCAATTTATCACTTAGGAATCCAACTTCCTAAAAATAAATGACCCCCTACGTCTACTTAATTACAATGATTTTCTCTTGGGTTGAATTCTCCTGCATCACAATACATCAACTACATTGGTGTTTGTTAGGGGCTGCTAGTTTCTAGCTGAAGAGATACCTAAAAGAAAGATTCTTCTATGGGTTCACCCATTTTTGGTGGTAACAAGCCTCAATTCTCCCAAGCCTACAATCCATGAATTTCATGTTCAGTTGAATTTCATCTAAAATAATCTCTTCTTCAGCTTCATTTTTTTCAATGAACACTCATCCCAACAAAACCTTCAAATGACAATAAATGTCAATGATATACATATACTGGTTGTAGCATCCCCTGGTGTGGACCATCTTTGGACTCAATCAACCACCTTAGCTAATATCTTTGAATCAATTACACAGTGATATTCATATAAATTTCTCTTTCCACATGTGCAAATTCCTCTTGCACCGACCAAAAGGTCTGTTATCTATATTTGGCCATTAATATTTCCACCCATTGTTGGGTATGAGAGCTTGTCTATTCTTGATAGTAGGAGGCTTAATGTTGAAATTGATCCCACTAGCTAGGCACATTATCCACAACCTAAAGAGACTAAACTTGACCTTAAAGAAAGAGAATAAAAAAGGTGGCTACGATGGGGTATAGGTGTTGTAAAAGTGAGTAATGAGATGGGTGAGTTAATAGAGTAAAAGTAAGGAGGGTGAAGCAATATAAGATGGATGGGGTATAAACTACCTAGGAGGCACAAGAAAATAGCCCCCACAAAGTTTCTGGGAAACAATAAAGGGAGAAGGAAGAGGGAAGCCCATCCATTCTAATAAGTCTTATAATAAAAAAAAGGAAACAATCATGGTCCTCCATCCCCATCATGGAGGTCAAGAGATTACAATGAGAAAAATATGAAAAAACATGAAGAATGAAAGTATTCCATATTACTTGCATCATAATTTGCTAAGTGGACAACCTCCTATCCATGACCAACCATAAAATGAGGCGTGACACCATTATCATGTGCTAGTCAATTCACTTTGCATGTAAGGTAGTGGAACTTTGCGTGATGAGAGCCCGTTGCCTCCAAAAATGATCAATGCACATGGAAGGGTCTCACTAGACTATGTAGTCTAATGGAAAAGAACAATGAACCATCACTTGATGGGATATTTAAATTTGTTAATGTAAATCAAGCATTAAACTAGGACTAGGGGCCAATACCTCCACTTTTTGATAAGAGTTATAGGTCATTAAATTTTGTGCTCAATGTGATGAGTATGGTAATTAACTTGATAGGGAGCATGCTACCACATCCACTCTCATTAATACATAATGGGAAGGAAGGTATGCATTTCCTCACTTGTCTCGTACACACAACCCATTTTACAATATTTTACTCTACTTACCTTCAACTAATTACTTTATATAATTTTAGAGCATGGAAAAATCACTTTTTAATATGATTAGTACTAAGCTAATTATATTAAGTATATCAATATTTTTTTAAACATAAATATATTGATATTTTTTACGTAAAAATTATTTTATATATTATAATTTTTAATAAATATATTCTTTTAAATTTAATAAATAATTTTCATATATCTTAACTACTACTGAGTTAAATTTTAAATTTTCATAATTAAAAATTTATAAATTAAAATTATATAGCAAAATGCTTTTGAGAAAACAATCCATAAATATGCTAATATTATTAATCACCCAAAACTCAAATAACCTTTTACCATTTAAAAATAAAATAAAATCTTAAAATGCATTCGAATCATGATTGGACAATGCTTTTGGCTATCTTTACATTTAGTGACGATATACAAACATCCATCCAAACTTCAAAATTAAGAAAACAAACAAACGATCAATAATTAGAAGAGAACTAAAGATTTTTTACCACGCTCAAAATAAATAAATAAATAAGTAAAAGTCAATATTTATTTATTTTATTTACATATTCACAAACTTTTTTTTACATATTCACAAAATTTATATTTCTTTTATGGTAAATATTGAATTTTGGCTATTAAAATATTTTCATGGTTATAAGTCTAAACATAATGCTTTAGATTTCAATGCTTGACAAAATAATCATTATGAACCAGAAATATTACATTATATTATAATTTTTTTATTTATAAGTTATAAAATAGAGAAAATTAAGAAAATCTAAATAAGAAAAGTTGTATGGTCAAGAATGCTCTTTCATAAACATCCACTAATTGGAAAATTTTGAGAATATTACTCAAAATATTGTTTATGAATTAAACAATTAAGTTATCTATTTCTTTTCTTTATTTTTATTTTTTCTTCTCCATCACATTTGTAGTGTTCTCTCTTATTTTTAATTTAATTTTCATTATTCTTTTTCCTCTTTATAATGGACCTATTTTCAATATGTCACTCTAGGTAATACATCACATTTATGTTTCAATTTTCTAGTTTATTTTCTTAGATTATATTCATTATTATCATCATGATCTCTTCTACATTTGTTGTTATTTATCCATCTCTATCAATTACTATAATATTTTCCAATGGGAAGTTAATTTGTGTATCTTGGGAGGTACTTCACATTTCTAGATGATAGATGATGGGCTTATGAAGTTAGACCACTAAAGGGTTTTGTGGGTGAAGAATCTAAGCGATGGGCCTTACACCCAAGGTGTGGGCGTGAAAGCAAGAAGAAAAATTATTGTTTATTCATTGTTGCCAGTGGAACACCCTTAATGGAGCAAGGGTGACCTAAGGCAATGATGTGATAGAAAAATTAAATGAAGAAAACCCTTGTCTAATGATGGTTTGGGTTTGTCTCGAAAATTCATGTTAGCATGGGCTTGAAAAGATACCTTTCGAGGGCTAGCATATACCCACATAAGAAATTATACAAAAGGAAAGATTTGTGAACACATCCTAGATGGATCATTTCATGTGATTTTTCCCTAAAAGGAGGTCTAGGTACCTCAGGATCTGCAGAGCCTTAAAGGAGGATGTGTGGGAGAATGGGTGGTTTGATCCAAGTCTCAAAAGGAGGCTAAAGTTGCTCAAGTTTGTGGAGAATATTTTATGTGATACTCAACCCTTAAGGAGGTATATATGCGCATGAAAATGAGGTCTATTTTTGTGTAAATTTCGATCCCTAGTTAGGGATTTTTCTATGGTCAACTAATCCTTAAGTCTCTTCCCTAAAGTCATTTATGTATGCACTAGAAGGTGTGCAAGAGAGAGGGATGATATCCTTAACGAAAAGACCTTAACCTTGTGATCATACCACATATTTGTGGCCATATCTTTGTGTTTCTTATATGAATTTAGGGAGGATGAGGATTGCGTACAAGATTGCAAGGTTTAGGACACAAGAGAAGGTTAATATGGTGTGCAGAATAGGGCAAACATAAGGAAAAATCAAGGTAATATAAGAGCTTAAGTGGATGAGGAAAATATCTATCTTGAAGGGCTTAGGACAAAGTTGAATATGCCCTAGATTAGGGCTTCTTCTTCTATGCAAGGTCTATCCTAGTGTTTTGTCCCTCTAGTGCCAATATTTTATGCATCAACAATGATTTGTAACCCTTAGAAGATGGTGACCTAGTGTGGGGAGCATCTATGATTAGGGTTGCAAATTGAAGAGTTGTGTATAGTGTGAAAGAGGGTTGAAGTATGTCATCGAGAGAAGAGATATGAGTAGTGGACAAATGTGTAGAGGTAAACTTGAAGAGAATAAAAGAAAGTGATGGTTTTGGAGGTATGTCTAGGTTTGAACAATAGAAAGTTTGGTGCTCAAGAACAATGCTTTTGGAGGAGTCAGATCACTATTAGGAGGGAACATGAAGAAGCCATAGTACATTCAAACGAGTGGCAGTTAGAGGACTTATAAGAGGGTAGAATTCCAAGCCATATATTAATCAAAGTGTTGGCTATGTGTCGACATATTTGCATGCCCTAAAAAGAGTGACAAGAGGACTAATATGTCACAGTATGAAGGCTGATTGATGATTCCATAGGATCAAGATTTTGATGTGACTAGAGTGTTGACAAGTGGGTAGATATGGAAGGCTTTACAACAATTATTTTAGAGGAGCTAAGACACTGTGTGAAGGTAGTTGAGTTATGTTCACAATAGAAGTTGTGAAAAATAATTCTCATATGCAGTATGTAGTGGGTAGAAGAACTCAAGTACATGGTCCATGAAAGGATCCATGGAGTGTTAGGAAGTATAATTATGGGAGCCATAGTTCATTTGATTAAATGAGGCATCATTTATAAAAGGGAAGGTATATAAGACCCAATGAGTAGACTTCTTAGTGGAACAAGAAGGATTCTAGTAGGAAAATTAGTGAGCCAAAGTTTAGTAACAGAAAAGGAGTTGTGATCATTAATAGTGGCGAGTTGGAAAATAGAAGATGCAATTGTAGTGATCAGTAGATTGGGAGGCAAGGGGACCCTCCATATGTGTTCAAGGCACGTGAACTGAAAGGGTCGTAGCACGTGCCATCAACAAGTAGGTCAACTGTACTATGTTAATGGTATATTGGTTGTCATAGTTGTTGACACTAAGCCCTCATTATGTCCTTGTATAAAGGCTATATGTAAGGGTCATGATCCCTAGTAAGGGATCCCTAAGATTTCTGTATTAAAGTTTTGTAATATAACATGTAGTGGTTGAAAAAGTTAAAAAATGTCATGTGGGCTAGTTGATTCAGTGACTTATGTATTTTTTGTTATGCAAAGTAGAAGTATTATGGCATTTAAGTGTGTTTATGTTCGATATTTTAGACTCAAAAAATATTCTTGAGTTCCATGGAAAAATTAACATGGGATTCATTGCCTCAAACCACTTCCCCTTACTCATGTTTTCTTCTTCCCAATCCTTCCTTTTTAGAGTATATTAGAACTATCTCAACAAATGACACCAATGTTTTCTACTCAAGTATATCCTGGATTTTTCTTTTATTTTAATGCAACTACTCCTCTCTTGTAATCATCCTTGACTTAATGGTTCTCTACTCCATTTACACTCTTTTGCATTAATTTATCCCACTACAATTATTTCATGTTTTCTTTGGATTGCTTCGATTTCTTTTATTTTGTTGCACATTCATCCTACCTTGCAACAAAATCATGAGTAAAAATATTATGGAAATCAAGCATTCCCATATTCAACTATGTTTCTATTATATATATGATAACATCATGTCCTTGTGAATACATTGCTACAAAACCACTCTCTTTTGAGTCACCATTTTTTGATGGAACGCCACATACTACTGCAACATTATATTTGGTCAAATACTACTATGTTATTCTTTAATTTATTGTACACACTCATTTTGATCACTCTATGGAACTGACGTTTTTTGTGAAAGAAGGATGAAATATATCACCCAAAGAAGATAAATGAGTAGTGGATAGATGTGTAGAGATGACCTTGAAGAGAAGAAAATAAAGTGATGGTTTTGGAGGTATGTCTATAGGTTTGAACCAAAAAAGGTTTCATGCTCAAGAATAGTGAGTTTGGAGGAGTGAAATCACTATTAGGAGATAGCATGAAGAAGCCCTAGTTCATTCAACTAGTGGTAGTTAGAAGTCTGATAAGAGGGTAGAATTCCAAGCCTTAGATCAATCAATGTATTGACTATGTGTGGGTAGATTTGCATGCCCTAGGAAGAATGAAAGGAGGAATGATATGCTACAATATGAAGGAAGATGGATGGTGCTCTAGGATTAGAATTGTGTGACTGGACGGTTGACAAGTGAGAGATATGGAAGGCCTCATGGCAGTGATTTTAGAGCAGCTAAGACCTTATGTGAAGGAAGTTAGGTTCTATTCACAAATGAAGTTGTGAATAATGATTCTCGTATGCAATATGCAATGGGTAGAAGACCTCAAGTACAGTTTTCATGAAAGGAGACATGGACTATTAGGAGGCAGACTTATGGGATCCCTAGTTCAGTTGATGAAAAGAGACATCATTGATAAGAGGGAAGATCCATAAGACCCAATGAGAAGAATTCTTAGTGGGGAAAGAGGGCTACTAGTGGGAAGATTAGTGAACAAAAGTTTAGTGACATAAAAGGAGGTGTGATCATTGATAGTGGTAGGTTAGAAAATTGAAGATGTAGTTACAATGATCAACAAATTGGGAGGGAAGAGGACCTGCCATATGTGTTCAAGGTACATGAACTAAAAGGGTTGTAGTGCACGCCATCAACAAGTAGGTCAAGTGTACTTTGTTCAGGGTAGATTGGTGGTCATAGTTGTTGACACTAAGCCCTAGTTGTGTCCTTATATAAGGTATCTATGTAAGGGCCATGATCCCTAGTATGGGAGCCCTAAAATGGTTGTATTAAAGTTTTGTAATATAACATGTAGTGGGATGAAAATGTCAAAATTTGTCATGTATTTTCCATCGTGAAAAGTATAAGTATTGTGGAATTTAAGTGTGTTTGTGTTTGATATTTTAGACTCACTAAACCATATTCTTGAGTGTTGGGGAAAAATCAACATGGGATTCATTGCCTCAAACCAATCCTCATTAATCATGCTTCCTTCCTCCCAATCCCCCCTTTTATAATATTAGAACTATATCAACAAATGAAACTAGTGTTTTCTACTCAAATATATCCTCAATTTGTTTTTATTTTAATGAAACTACTCCTCTCTTGTAATAATCCTCAACTTAATGCTTCTCTATTCCATCTACACTCTTTTACATAAACTTATCCTACTCTAACTAGTGCATGTTTTCTCTGGATTGCTTCAATTTATTTTTCTTTGTTGCACATTCATCCTACCTTGCAACAAAGTCATGAGTAAAAACATTATGCAAATTAAGCGTTCCCATATTCATATATTTTTATATTATATATATATGATGCCATCATCTCCTAAATACACTGCTATAAAACCACTCTCTTTTGAGACACCAATTTTTTCTAGAACACCACTTACTATTGTAATTTTATATTTGGTCAAACTACTACTCTTTGTTATTCTTTAATTTATTATACACACTCATTTTCCTCACTCTTTTCCATGTCAACTTTCATTGAAAATCCTTTTCCACTCTTCTTCGACATGCTATCATACATTTCTATCACACTTTTCTCATTTGTCTCCCTAATTATATGCACCCCACTAGAATAATCAACATTATCCATAATCAATATTGATTGTTATATTATTTTTCATACATATCAATGCTTCTAGCGTGGAAAATTTGGAAGAATTAGATCAAAGGACCATTTTTACTAGCAACTCCTAGTTTGGTGAATTAGTGTTTAAAATGTTTTGAAGGTAGTTTGAGACATTTAATGAAGTTTTTTAGGATCCAAAAACTCCCACTTTTGCTACACCCCCTAGAACTATTCTACACTAGGATACATTTCCAATTGCATAAGAAAGACCTCAAACAAAGTTCATATGCTAAAATTATGCTACCTGAAAGTTAACATTCCTATTTTATCCACCATGATTAGAGAGGATGGCAAGTTAGCCCCATTACTCATGTAGAAGGGGCTAGACACCTTACCATGGTGAGGAATAATCTAGAAGAGTTGAAGTTCAACTCATATTAAGGGTTAAATGGGTCAAATGTAACCCCTAGTTGGCTATCGAGATGTGTTATAACTAAGCCACTACAAGGAAAAGGGACTCAATTATGTTCTAGTGCATTTTGTTCCATAGTAGAGTATTTGGGAGTGGATATAGAGAGGGAAGAAATGTAGGTTTCATATTTTTTAGTAGCCCATGGGTCATAGGTCTCACTCTTTTGTATTTGCATAATTTCCATTCGTAGAAAGAGAAAGAAACACAACCTTAGCTTGCAACTAATTTTTCTCTTGAAAGGGTTTCTGAGTTCATATCTTATGTTATTGTATTTTGTGCAACTTTATGGAAATTAACCATCATAGTATAGACTTTTGTATTTTAATTTTTTTTTATTAGATCTATTGTGACTAATTTTCTAGTGGAATATACACAATAGTTTATGGATCACATTGGAATCATAGTAGGTTTAGTTGGGTACATTGTGGGGAATTGTAGGGGATCCAAATAAACAAGAAGAAAGTAATATAACCCCAACCATGACCAATGAATCTATTAATAACCCTTGAGATCTAGCATAGGAGATATTTGCAAGGTTGAAAGAGTAGGTCACAAATATCAACCGTAATAGGAACCTTCTCACATTAGCTTTTGGAATAATGAATTTGGTACCATTATTTCATGCATAGATAGGGTATAAGTGTACAAGAGTACACCACTTAATTTAGGAAGATGTAAATAATGTTGGGTATCTAAGGTAAGATCTCAAACATGCTCCCTAAGTATATGGTGGGTATACAAAACCATTTTCCAAAGAAACTGATATTGTTCAAAACCATAACATGATGAGACTTGTGTACAAACAAAATTTTTGGGAAACATAGGCTAGAAGAAAGGGCTATCAAGTGGCTCAATGTAGAAAGAACACCACGAGGCTTCCAAAGAAGGGAAGATGAATTGAAAATGTAGGGAAGACCATAACACACTAGTGAAAAGATCCTAGCAACCACTACAACCATTGTAATGTCGATGGTAAGAGGAGAAGTGCTCAAAATTACATCTAGAACTCAACTTGAAGAACTAGAAGAAAATCATGTAGAAGAAAAATATCATTGCCATATTGTGGAAGATCTATACATTAGTGCACAAGGTGTTGAATGTGAATAACCTCTAATAAATTTTTTACACAAGGTAATGAATGTGAATAAACTCTAGTAATTTTTTCTAGGCATAATTTTGCATATGTTTTTCACCATTTTTGAAACATAGTTTCTCTAAATGTGGTTTTGTGGCCCATGGTGGTTTTTCCCATAGGTTTGTAATTTTCGTTAAGGAACTACAAATGTATTTCAATTCATGGTAAAATGAATTGGTGTATGGATGCCACATGTCATAGATTGTATTCTAATATTATACAAATAATCTAATGAAACAATTTTGCCACATGTCATAGATTGTATTCTAATATTATACAAATAATCTAATGAAAATTTTTTTGTTAGTTTTCCTGATTAGAGTTTGTAAGATAAAATATTTCTATTAACCTGTGTGATTAGAGTTTCTAAGATAAAATCTTTCTATTAAAGTGTGTGTTTTCTACTTTATATTTGATAAAATATGCTTGCAATAATTCACTGTACAAGGTTAAAACCTGCTTACTTTGAGATATTCTCTTAGAAAATTAGGGTTCATACTTGAGATATCTAGGTACTTATGTCAAAAATTTCAGACTTCCATTTGCTATAATTTCTAATATTTGTCCCATCAAAGTTAGGGTCCCTAAATTCTCCTGAATATGTCAAATTGACATTTTCACTTTAACTTATTTTATACTCTGAAATCTTGAGAAAAAATGAGAACTCATTGTCAAAATTTTAAAGTTTAGTTGGCTATAATTTTGAAGAAACTTATAGTTTTTAAATAAATCTAAATAAGATTCAAATATGTTAGTTTTCCATTTTCCCTAAAATTTATATTTCAGTATGTTTTATACTTTTAGAGACCCATTGAGATATATATTATTGTCTTGGATATAAATTTTAGACTTTGATTCACCTTACTTTCATAGATATGCTTTGTGAAATTTAAGGTTTCTAAATGATACTAAAATCAATTTCAAACAAGTCAGCCATGGAATTTTACTATAATTTCATTTCATTTTTTGGATTTTTCAAACGAGTAAGCTATGAATTTTTTATATATCCCCCCGTTCTAGAACCTTTAACCCTACTAATTTTCCAGAAAATTAAAGAAATATTTAAAAATTAGATCAATAACCTATTAAACTATGTTTTTTTTTTTTTTTAAATAAGCCAAAAACAACGAATTTTAAGAGTAACAAACATAGTAAACACTTTCAAATACTATGCACTAGCCACTATGCTATGCTTGGAGGAGTTTCGTGTGATAGTAAAGTTCGTAGACTGATGGGTGGAGGAGTTTCGTGTGATAGTAAAGTTCGTAGACTGATGGGTGGCGCTGTTAAAGTATGCGTCGTGCTGTTAACGTTAGGTTTTAAAGTTAAAATTCACTATCAACCTGGCTAAAACATTGGGTGTATTCTAACATATGTGTTTCCTCTAATGCTTGCTACAAAGCTGATCTTTATTTTCATAATATGAAAATATTCACACATAGTATAGATTAGAAAACAAACCATTGAGCTATAGGTTAGACACAGAAATCCCAAAGAAACCGTTCACTGATTCAATAAGAAACCCTAATGTTGAGAGCATAAGATGTTTACAGTTCTTAACCTTGCTTAATACACAAGATGATGTGGCCGCTTCATTACCCTTAATACATATCAAAAGAAAAAAATAAGACTATCCAAAAGATTTTAATCATGCTTATTGCACATCGAATACAATACTAAACGGAGAAATCCTACAATAAAAGTTCTTCTTCATCCTCTGAGATTAATACCTGTTTGTCGATATGTGCATTTGGACTGGTAGCCAGATCAAAATCTATATTCATAAGCGAACTGGCAACTAATAGCTGTTTGTCGATGTTTGGGAGAGCAAAATCTATATCCATAAGTGAACTGGAAGAGTCCACAACAGGCTGATATTCATTCTCACTCATTTGCAGGGCAGCTGAGCCATGGAGCCTCTTGACATAATTTGGAGGCGATATTTCATCAGATAATTTGGAGCCACCAAATTGTCCCGTTGGATTAAAATTGTCAGCGATCGATGAATATTCATCGGTTCCATTATCTCTGGCAACTTCGTTGATTATCCCATCTAGGGTTTTGCTCTCTAAGAATGATTGACTAATTAATAAACTGATTTTGGTTGCTGCTGCTGCAACAGGAACTTTAATGTCTTTGGGCAATGAGGTAGGAGGTCGTGGCAGGTAGTGAATCAAATGGGGAAAATTGAGAATCGCAGAGTGGCCTCTCAAAGCAAAAGCTGCGGCATCATGCGCAATAGCTGCCTCTTGTGGGGTAGAAAAAGAGCCGAGCCAGATCCTTGACTGCTTTCCGGGCTCTCTAATTTCGGAAACCCAACTCCCCCACTTTCGTTTTCTGACGCCAAAGTAGGGTGGATAGCTTGCACCTGATTTCTTGTTCTGCCATGTCCTTGGCCTGCTATCTCTGCTACTGCAATCTGGTACTTGGGACATGGTGTTTAAACTCAAACCCTATTTCAGTCAAGTTTAAAGTAGAATCATGCAAATAACTGCAAGACGTTATGGCCACAAAAATACTTTCATGATCGATTTTTTGGTTGCGGAGCTGTAGAACATTTTGTCAGACCCAACAGAAGTAAAAGATGAGTCCATCCCCATATAGATGGAGCCTATTAGAGCATATCTCAATATGCCAAATATGGTGTCTCTTTATGTAATTCCGCGTTAATAGATGGCATTTTCAAATTTCATTTGTTGTTGCGTGTAGCATAGCGTGATTCCGTGTGGTTGGTGGGAAATTTTAACTTCAACCCTAAGTCATTGTTTCACAGTAAATATATCATGATAATATCTTAAATTTTTATAAGAAGACTTCAAAAAAATTGATTCATCATAATTATAATTATATATATACACTAATAGTTATTAACTAATAAAAAATTAGTAGATTTACATAGTAAGATGGATGAAGGCTGTTGGAATATTATAAATTAAAAATAAAAAATAAATTAATGAGGGTTAGATTGTTATCTTTAAGTTAAAAATGTAATTATTAGTATATATATATATATATATATATATATATTCTAAAAAGCCTATAGAGTAGGTAATTATAAATGATAGTTTTTGAACCATAACCAAAAGGAATTATTAGTAGAGAGAAAGTGAGATGCCAAAGAAGTAAAAGAAGATAAAAAAAACAAAAAGAAGATAAAAAAACTCTATGTCACTAGAGTTCTCTTATTGATTAGAGAAAGTTATAGCATAAAACATATTAAACAAGGACATAAAACATATGAAACATGGACATGAGGAATTATTTTGAGGACTTCGAATGAGAAATAACATTCCAAATAGGGGTTTTTGCCTTTTCTTGAGCCGTGGTTGCTATAGGAGGCAAGTCAAGGTGTTGTTTTATTAGATCTAATCTGCGATCCATTGTTCTTAGGTGGATGTGGAGGCTTTCTAGAGAATGGAGTACATCTTCCCTATGCCCCTATATGTTCAATAATGTGCACCCCAATATAAAATTTATTTCCTAGTATAAATCTATGGTTTTCATATATTTATTGAAGTGCCCTCTAATGTGCCTTGTATAAAGGATCTAGTCTGCCTATTCAACCAATACTTCAATTCCAAAGATAGAGGATTTGTGTGATTGAGCCTCACTCTCTGCCCTAACAATTTCTTCCTAAACAAGATTTTAAGAGTAAGCTCTCTGTAGCGCACAACAAAGTCTTGTAAATGCCTATGCCTATGGGGATGCCCCATTTGGGCCCTCTCTTGATACTATGTTTCCCCCTATGCACCTTGGTACGCTGACACAACATTTTAGTAGATGTAAATAAATCCAAACATCAGAGACACATCAAGAAATCATTGTATTGTTCAAGTTTCTAGTCATGCACCACCCCTTGTATGTACTTGAAATATGGCCTGTTCTAGATAGAGTGTTCCACACAGTAATTTCTAACCAAGCCTCGACAACTGAAGAAGAGAGAGATGAGATTTCAATCTTTTTACTTTTCCATAATGACAACCCTAAATATTCGCCTTTCTAGCAAGAACGTCCTAGAATGAAAAACCTAAAGATTTGCCTTTCGAGCAAGAACATCTTAAGAAACAAGAGTTCCCCACAATGCTAGTGAATAGGTCTTGATAATAGCAAATATCATTGATAAAGGATAAGACACTATAGGTAAGGAAAATTCTTGCTAAAGAGTAAGAATGCTCGTAGAGAGGGAGGTTAATTGTAAACCTCTATTTGTAACTCCCACTAGATTCGGCGACAGACACCAATGAAGGTTAGAATTGCAACCTCCCTAG
Organism: Pinus taeda; assembly: GCA_000404065.3. Classification (NCBI taxonomy): domain Eukaryota; kingdom Viridiplantae; phylum Streptophyta; class Pinopsida; order Pinales; family Pinaceae; genus Pinus; species Pinus taeda. The sequence continues at coordinate 160,952 of APFE031380393.1, forward strand.
GACACAAAGACTCCGGTGACAGAGTCAAAAGAACAAACCAGATATCTGGACCTTTTCACAACTTGATAAACCAATAATCCAATAGGTTTTATCCATATAGTGACGCACCAACAAACTTTTCAATATCTCACAAAAATAAATCACAACAAGAACCGAGGGCCAAAGGATAATTGCAAACAAAAAATAGTTTTTTGTCACTGTGGACAGGAGAAGCCTTCCCTACCCACTAACTGAGCAGATGGGAATGAGAATTCACAAGCACATAGAGATTCCTTTCCAAACCAAGGCCAATCTAACCAAATTCACTCTAGCTGTATACAAATTATGATGGGACTCTAAGGTTTAATATGATCACAAATTTCCGAACTTGTAAAGTTGCAAGCCACTATTTTAATAATCTTTTAGTTTTATGATTTTTTGAAAAATTTAAATATGGGTAATATTGTTAAAAGTAATCATATTATTGTGTTTATCAAGAAAGTGGAAGAAAAATGAATATATTAGTTTTTAATTAATAATCAAAATTAATATTTAAAAAGCTCACACAATGTAGAATAGACATTGATGGAATGTATTTTTATGTCACTTCGTGATGTGAACCTCATCAGTTCAAACTCTATGGGAAAAAATCCAGCATATTAAGGGTTGTGTGGCCTAGGCGGGGTGTGATCCCAAGGTTATTTTGATGGCTTAGATGCCCCCGAGTTGTGGTTTCTCAAGGCAAATATTAAGCATGTAGCCATCTCTTGAGGACACAAATAACTTAACAAAAAAATAAAAAATAATTAAAATAAGGAATGTATAGATTAAAACAAGTTATGATTATCATTGTGAAAAGAGTTTTAAACTACATTTAAAAATATTTTATTACATATAAATGAAGATAGATTAAATTATTTAAATTTCTTAAATATAACAAATAAATAAATAAATATTTAGCAATTTTATTTTTATATTTTTTTAAATTATGTAATTATTAATAATAATTAGGATTTTAGTTTGAGTGATTGGGTCATATCATTTATTCCCAATTGTAATAAATTAATTTTGGAACAACAAGATTAACAATTCATTTTATAACATTTTATGAAATAACATTTTAAAAATATATCATTTTCAAAAATATAGTTAATTTTTTTTTCATGAAATAAATTTAAAAAAATTATTGTTTAAAAAAATTCATTAAATTTATAATATGATTTTTATTTGTGTTAAATACAATTTTATGTTGATGTAATTTTATAATTTACAAGCTAAGTTCTATTTTGAAACACCTTTTGAAAAATATCCACATGAGTTATTTTCAAATTATATAGTAAAACGAAATTGCAAATTCCCTACGAATGAGCTCACACACATATAATAATATTTAACTAATTATGGTTAGGCAAGGTAAACAAACATGGAAAGTCGTATCAAGTTCATTATAATGATGGATAATGAAGAATATGGAAACCAGGGGGTCCTCTTACAAAGCAATTTTATCTATTAGCTCACTCTTCAAGGGCTTGTCATATAAGCCATGAAAACGTGCTACTTTCAAATTCTTTTCACCTTGGCCTTTTATCTAATTTTCTTAAAGGAACTTGCAAAACCTCTCGAGGATTAATGTTCCTATGATCTGTGTTAAATTAAATATTAAGTGTTAATGTTTCTATGATTTGTGTTAAATTAATAAGTAAGAGACTTGAGAAAACATTGTAAATTTGCAAATTGGTTGGAATTCATCGATTTATAATGAAAATGCATGTTTTAAAGTTTATTTTATCTTTAATAAATGAGTTATTAACCAATGTATATAAATTTAAATAATTTGTTTTATTATTCTTAATTTGCTTTTGAATTTTGTAATAATTTTTAAATATGTTATTAGGTAATTTTTGTATTTTTTAAATGTTTTGATTTTATCCCCATGGAGATGGGCACAATGATTGAAGGTGGGTTTCATGGGTAAGATTGACATGGATATGATTGGAATTAAAGGTTGAGGAAGGGGAGGACAACTCATCCTTGGCATGCATATACATTTGGTAATACATCTAGTTATTAAATGCTCACAGAGTGTTGTAAAATTGGAGGTTTGCATGAGAGGATGAGTCTGGGATGAGGTTGAGGAGCCAACCTCCTAGGCATTGATGTTCGTTCTTGCTCATGTTTGTTGTTAGGGTCCCACCCTAACCCCCTTATTCATGTCATGGGATCACGTCATAGTCAAGAGTCAATAAAGCCCATATTAATATTTGTAAGTGGTTAACCCGCAATTAATGAATGGACCACAGTTAGTTACAAATGGGTGGTAGTATTAAATAAAGGGTAAATGGGCGGTAGTATTAGATAGATGGTTAATAAAACCCACGGTATTGGCCCGTGGTATTGCATGTATGAGTCATATAAAAAGGATAGAGACTCTCTGCGAGGAGTATCGTGTCTTGTTTTGTAATCGAGCTCTGCTCTATTGGAGGTTGCCCCCTCGAAGAGGCCTGTGAACATTTCTCTTTGAGTAATAAAATCATTGCTATTCTGTGTTCTGGGTATATTTTCTTCGCATATTCTGTGTTCTGGGTATTTTTCTCGCATATTCTCTATTCGGTATTGCTTTGTAGGTTAAGAAGCATAACAAGTGGTATCAGAGCACTTTCCAGGGCTCAGTGGGATCTCCAAATTTTAGCGAATTTTTTTTTGGCTAGAGACGTGTTCCGACGTCTTTAAACCACGGGATCTGTCGTTGAGCGCATAAACCTGCGGATTTGGGGAGGCATGCACGCAGGAAATATAAGAGGTGGTCACGTCTATTGGACTCCCTTGTAACCCCTGTGGGTACCCCTTCGAGTAGTAGTGCATTAGACAGAACCACGCACGGACTGTCTTCCACGTACCCTCTGGGTATATAGGAAGCCCCATAGCTACCTGGAAGCCTCGCCATAGATAAAATTTCGGCCGTCTTGTGGCTACAGTACATCGAGAACAGCACTCGGAGAGATTACTCGCCCGTACGATAGGGTAGTTGGGTTGTTACGGCTAGGGTACGGTCGATCCTCCTTAGTTAGAGCCCTGAAACATTGGGCCGAGTACTACTGTCAGACCCTTATGTATATTGCGATCTGTAGCACCTGACACTCCTCAAGACCATAGTTCCCTTTCTATAGGGGGATCGCACATCATCTATTCCAGATCAGCGAGTGCAGCAACAGCAGACATCAGTCCCGCAGCTCTATCCGATCAGCAACAACAGTGATCCACGATCCAGATCTCTCAGATCCACCAGATCGGAGTAGTTGTGAAGGGTTCCTGTGCCTAGCTATAATTTTTGCAGGACTTTTGGCGGTAGTAACATTTTGAGGATTTGACGACTGCAGTATTGATCAAGAAGGAGTAAAAATCCGTTAGGAGTTTTTCGAAAAAAAAAAAAAAAAGTCTGAGATCTTCCGAAGAACTTATTTGTGATCTAGCCCATCAGCATCAGGACAATGAGCTGAGCATGGTGGTACCATTCAATTTCTGCACACAAAAAAAATTTGCAGTCCCAATTTTTCAACGAGTTGGTGTATGGTAGCAACTAGAGCTCAAGCAATGGCCAATGAAAGACTAGACAACCTTGAAACAAATATGAAAGAGCTCAAAAATACGCTTAACGACCTAGCTAACATGGTATGGCAAGCCTTCGTTAAGGGCAAGGAGCCAGCTCTCGAGGACCACTATAATGACCATGAGGGTGAGTCTAGCTACTCTCCTCACGCATGGCGCACCCATCCACCACCCAACAGAAATCTCCCACTCAGTCAGCGACCTCCCAAGTTGGATATGCAGAAATTTGACGGTTCTAACCCGTCCGCATGGTTAGCACAAATGGAGCAGTATTTCGAATTAAATCGTCTCGAAGATGATTGGACTAAGATTAGAGTGGCGACCATGTACTTGGACAGCCAACGATGGCAATGGGCGTTATGGCATCAACGTCGCAATGCACCTTTTTCGAGTTGGGTCCAATTTACCAAAGCTCTTCGAGATCGCTTTGAATAGGGAGACTCCTTTTTGGGCAGTCTCACTAAGCTCCGACAGACGGGTACAGTGGATGAATATATCACCGCTTTTGAAGCCTTAGCCTTCCGCACTCAGCATCTCTCCGATGAGTTCTACACGGAATGTTTTATCAGTGGTCTTAAAGAAGCCATCAAAGCTCAAGTTCTACTCCACCACCCCCCACATGTTCGGAAGCTTGCCAGGTAGCCCGTAAGGTGGAACGTGCCATAACAGCCCGATACAGCCGCCCCAATTTCCCCACTAAAGGTCGTCCCCCACAAGTTCATACCACGACTCAGACACTTAAGGTCCAAAAGGTATCACCTCAGGAAATGGCTGAGAGAAGGAAGCAAGGACTATGTTACTACTGTGATGAAAAATATTCCCCTGGCCATAAATGTAAGGAGTCCAAGTTTTTTCAAATTGATGCCACTGACTACAGCTCCACTGAGGAAGATCCACCTCTTGAGGAACAAGAGGCGATAGAAGAAGACAACCAAAAGGAGACTGTATCTGACGACCCAGTTTTCGCTCAATGCGTTGGCAGGAATCTCTTCCCCTCAAACTCTCAAAATCAGGGGTTTTCTTAAACATCGCCCAGTAATAGTCTTGATTGATAGTGGAAGTACCCATAATTTCATCCATCAAAAAATCGCAGAAGCAACACATTGTTTTGTAAGGGCAATCTCTAACTTCTAGGTCCAAATTGCAGATGGGGGCACAATGAAATGTGAAGGCCGTTGTGAAAATGTCAAACTTCAAATGGGGGATTATCAGTTGAAATCCCACATGTTTGCCATACACATGGGGGGATGCGACATTGTCCTAG
>APFE031380393.1:188714-204842 GCA_000404065.3 Pinus taeda
GGATTTAAAGAGAATATATGTAGTATAGTTAGGAATAAAGGTTTCAGAGTTATTAGTTTTGTCTCCCTTTTCTTTTCAATTTAATTAAAAAAAATGTTATGTATACAAGTTTGATATTCCATTTTATTAGGTGTTTATTTATGACATTGAATTTTTATTACTTAATTTTACTTTATGACATGAGTTATAAAATACTTATTTGTCCAGTGTATTGCACATGAATCCTGTGAATTTGTATCAATTGTTCATTGAGCCAACCATGCAAATTTTGGTTCAACAACACTTTATTCCAAAGTAATCAGTTTTACAGAAATGTCTAAGAATCCATCCTCAATACTCTGAATGAGGGAGTATTTATACAAAAGGTTTTACAACAAAATATCTCATAAAAAAGAGAGATATATTCTAGGGTGACAACTACAAGTTACATGAAAATAGAGATAGATGGTCTCGTAGATAGCAGATAAAGTAAACTGATGGCTTTCTATCCCTGTTTTTTGTGAATAAGCTGGAGGCAGGCCCTAAGATGAGGCATCTTGTTGTTTTCTTCATAAATTAGTGTTGGATGTTCTTCTTTTCACTTTCTCACTGACACACTTTGACCTGCTCTGATACTCTTTACCTGTTTGATCTCTATCTATCCTCTTTTACCATCATTCACTATAGTAAATAATCAAAATTTACTTTTTACTAAGGATAAATTACAAAATGTCTAGCATTTCTTCCCACCATTTTTGCTGTGGTATTCTTGTCCTTTGAAGTTTCTTGAGGATTTCATCAGTCTCAGTGTACTTGAAAAAGGTAGGCTGAATTGGAAATAAATGCTTTAACTCATGCTTGGCATAAAAAAGGTTCTCTAGATTGTCATAGAGAACTCTGCCTGTAGGCAATGCCTTTGGTGCTGATGTACTCGTTGATGAACTTGCCTGGTTATCTACATATTGATCCAATTTGTCCACATAATATATATGCCTCATTAATTTATCATTGATAAATAAAGGACTGGGTAGCCCTTTGTTCTGCAAAATACCAAATTTCTCCATAAAAGCATTAATTTCCTCCTGCATGCTTTGGCACCTTCTTTCTAAATTTTGCATCAAAGACTTTTTAGTCAACACCTTTTTGACCTCCAGAATAGTCCCTATTTTGTCTTCAATGCCAATTTCTTCTAGCTGATACTTATTCTTTCTATTTAAAAAATTTATAAGCCTTGGGGCTTCCTCAGGCATCCTTCCTAATTCTTGCTTTGTCTTCTGAATTTCTTCCAGGGCTACCTTTACTAAATCAATATGCTCAAATATTATTTGTATTGATGGCCAAACATCATTTATTGATTGAGTGATGTTAGTCCAAAGTATCTTTCTAATATCTACTAAGGGCTTGTCAAATGTGAGGTCTTTCTCTAATGATTTCACCTTTTGTTCTAACTCTTTATTCTCCCTCACGTTTTCAGCAAAATTTATTTTTGAAAGATCATATTTGTATTCTAAGGTAACAAATTGCTCTTTTACCTTTTGTAGCTCTAAAACTTGGAGTTTCATCTCCTCCATTGATTTTATCAATTCCTCTCTACTTAGACTTGAAGTTCCTGCTGGTGCTGTTCTTGTACCTGTACCTGTGACTACTTCAACAATGGCCAAAGGAATATTGGGTGCTAGAGCTATTGCTAGTGTTGAAGGGACTACAGTGGAGACCAGTGGTATCACATTTGGTAGTTGGGAGGTCGACTCTCCCTGCTTGCTTTTGAGTGATCTTTCTAACTCTTTCTTGATCTCCTTCAGTTGTTCATTAAGTTGTAGGACCAAGTCCATAAGCTGCTCCTCAGACTTCTTTTGAACAATATCTACAGTCTGTGGATGTTTTGATGGTGGTAATTTTAGATGCTTTCTCAAGGCAGCTATGTCTTCATATATATATTTTTTATTAAGGCTTCTGCAGCCTTCACATCCTTTGGATTATGTCCCAATCCAATGACTAACTCTTCCAAAGATTTAATTCTATTATCTTTAGCTTGTGAGGAGGCTCTCTCTAGTTGTAATTGGGCAGTGGTTTTACTTAAAGAATTCTCTAATCTTTGGGCCATCATGGTCTTACGAGTCAAAGTAGAATATATCATTTCTCCTGTTTTCCTATGTAGCTCAATTTGATCCGAGGGATGAATATCTTTTGCCATAACCTCAAAATTTGTTTGAGGGTAATCTGCAGCTATTTGAGGTTTTTGCACTTTAGGCTTGAATAGGCTCATTTCCATTTTGCCATCCTTGATGTCATAAGCTAACATCAATCTATTCTGATTGGTGGGAGCCATTTCTAAATATTGATTGTAAACTTGGATTCTCAATGGCTCATTCCTAGATTTTATTTCCTTGAATTTATTTTTAAAATCCATGTTCTCACTTCCTGGAGGCTTAAAGGATGATACTTCAGTGCTCTGTTGCCTTTCTAGCTCCTGTCTCTATGAGCTAGAAGGTGTCCCAACTACCAGGAAAGTCTGGTGACTGTCTGCACCTTTTTTTCTTTGGCTCTCTATAGTTTCCTCAAAATATTCTTCTTCTGAAAGAGGATTTAGCATGTGCCTTTTAGCACCATGCTGGTCTGATGGACCACTGACAGGGGTGGTTTCTTCCATGTCTCTCTTTTTGTTTTTTCCTCATTTAGAGGAGTCTACAAAATTGGGGGCTCTTCTACATTAACCTAAGTTTGGTGAGCTTGTGTCTGAATCTGCTCCTATGAAGTTTCAGGTTGCTTTGACATGGTGGATTGTTTTGTGGCTTGAGTGCTAGTCTCTAGTCCCTTTCCCTAGGATGTCCCTATAAGTGGTGTGTTGGTATCCTGAGAGTGCTGCTGAGAGGTTTCAGCGATAGAGGCACTGATCCTAGATGTTGATCTTTGAGAAGTTTGAAATTGTACCTTCCCAAAAGAATCCAGGTCGTGTTTTTTCAATATCCCTCATTACATTTTCTATATTGACTTGCTCACTATCAGTTTCTATTAAGGTCCCTTTCCTCCATTCATCCATATTGGCAATTTGTTCAATCTCTAGAATTTTGTGATCTATGTAAGGTGATAGTCCGTTTTTCATCCTTCTATCACATATGAAGCTATGAGGGTCATATGGAATCCAACCAAAACTTTTGGTAATTTAAGATGATCTTCTAGAATTTTCTCTGCTTCTTTCCATGCTTCTCTAGTGTTGCAAATGAAAGGGCCTAATTGACTCTTGATTCTAAGTTGTGCTTTCTTTTTGGCTTTGTGAAAATGAACCAAGTATGAATTTATCATTTGTGTGTAGTATTCCAATGCAAACAGTCTCATTGGAACATATTTTGGTAACTTGAAAGGAGAAAGTTCACACCCATACATCCTGATTTCTATATAATTCTGGTATAAATATCAGTCACTCACTCTGTACTATTTGGAGAGCTGAAGGATCCTCTTAATGTCACCACTGATCCTGGGAGGGGAAATCCCTGTCAATAAGGTAGTTGCTGGATGAACAAATTGATCAATGAACTCATTATATGAGTAAGGGGAATCAAAGGATGCATGGAAGATGGAAGTCTAAAAGATAACAGACCTTGGATTACCCTTGTTATCAAGTTTCATGACAGGGAATGGGAAATTATCTGACATGATAATAGAGCATGAGGTGATATATGAAGGTGGTATACTTGAAAACCCTTTCATTCTCCAGTCTCATGAATTGGTCATGAATTTTATTAGCAATAAAGGAGGCATAATCATACTTGACAGCAAGGGGCTGTCTAGGAGTAAACATAGACATCAACACTAGGGTCAGTTCATCTACATACTCACTAGTGTTGAATCCCATAACTGCAGATATCATATCAACTATTAGTCTTCCCATATCTGTAAAGAAAACTGACATATAAGGAGGTGGATCTTTAGTTTGATATCTATGTTCTATAAAGGTCTAATAGAGGCGATTAAGTTCGGGTTGGGATAATTTAGTTGATTTCTCAAGTAAATTTCCAATGGAAATGGGGGTGAGAGCTTGACTGGGGTGAAATTGCAACATCTCATTGATTGATTCAACATTTATTAGGAAGATGATTGTTTGGATGGGAGACATAACTACTCTATGGTTAGGGTCATAATTGGCATGGCAATGATGGATTAGTTTAGGGAAACCATGAACAAAGGGGAGAAAGTATATGGGAAGATTGGATTCCCACAGTCCTATGGTATCATAGCCACTCAAGTGGTTGTCTCTACTTTGGCAAAAGACTTTGAGGTGATTTTTATCAGTGGTTAAGTCTTTTATCTGGAATTCCTTATCTGTGAGAGGCAAACAGTCTAAATCTTGATGAGGAGCATTCATGGGTGCAACATTCAAAGCTACCGAGGTTTCCATTTTTGGTTCTTATGGATTCAGAAAGGGAATTTAGGTTTTCTTTGTGAAATGGGCAAAACAGAGGTTCTGGGGAACTTAAATGACAAAAGTAATAATTGAATTGTAATGAATTTGGGCCTTTTTGTCAATTTACAGTGGAAAACAAGAACTTACAAGGTTTTGTTGGGAACTGGATAACTACTTATTTTTTTGGGGGATAAGCAATGAAATGTAGGTATTGGGTGTGGCTAGAGGGCTCTGGGCTACGTCGGCTACGAATTTTGGAGCAGGTTGGTGGTTGAAAGCTCGAATTGTTTGACCTCGAAGTCTTTGCATGGGCATATAGGTTTGCAGAATAATACAATGAAAATGACTTGTTTGTTTTATGTACAAAGTTAGAGTTGGCGGGCTTTAGAATTTGGACAGGTGACGTTAGTGGCAAATGACATGATGTTTTGTCATTTGACATGTGTGGGGGTGTCGGGGTCGGTAAGTGGTTTCTATCGCACTGCTCATCGGGGGGAGGTGGTATTTAGCCTTGGGCCAGTGATTCCATAGAGTAGCGGACGCGTGACAGAGGCACTGTACATGAAACCGCTTTGTGATATGACGCTAACGTGCAATCACAAAGGGTCGTGCAATATGTATTATGGCCGTCAGATCCCGGGAGCCTGATTGGACGATTAACGAGAGATATGAGATGACGGGGGGTTAACAAAGGTGGGCCTGATGTATTTAAGTATCATTTAATCACATCGGGAGTGGTGGGATTGGCTGGTGAGGTTATTAATTAACCATGAGGGTTAATTAATCTTGTTTAATGTAGTGGAGGGTAGGGGCTGTTAATTAGTTACTAATTAACTAATTAATCCCATTCTAAAATGTATTACAGTTATAATTAACCAGGGGCAGGATATGTAGTATTTTGGGATTTTTACATAATTACGATAGTACGGGAGTGGGTAAACCTTATAAGAGATTTAATTATTAATATAAATTAGTAGTTAATATGAATTTATGAAATGAAAGTGCTAAGTATAAAATGTTTAAAGTGTGCATTTAAACTTAGGCTAAAGTGAAAACAAGGGTTTTTTGTGGAAAATTTTGTAATTTTCCTAAGTAAAAGGATTTTACTTAGGAAAAAATTATGAAGGGGAATGAATGACTCCTTTTACTTAGGAAAAACTTATGAAGGGGAATGAATGATTTAATGAATGGTTTAAGTACTTAGGCTTTATAAATTATTGGGCCAAGTGTCCGGTACCTCCAGAAGTCAAAGAAATGCTCTGAGCCCCTTTAACTTTGTAAATGCCTTTAGTACTTAGGGGAAGTTAATGAAACTTAAGGGGAAAATGGATAGGGAAATTAATTAATTTGACTTTGTTTCTTTGATGTGTTGTATCCAATGTAAGTTGTGCTTTTGTGCAAGTGATGAAGCAAAAGGTTTAAGCATTAAACTTAACATTCACCACACATTTATTCTACAACCATCATCTACTTACCCTACCTACTTTATCTTGGCATTTCACTTCTTTATTAGGGTGCGCTTAGACTGGCAAACCCTTTTCACACTTTCTTTTTTTTTACATAGTGATATCTATCTAAATCTACACTTATTACATCCAAGGGCTCAGATCAAACTGTTGAGCTCATTTTTTCGCTCTACCTATCTACTTATTTGCCAAGATTACACTGTTTGGTCAGATATTTATTCTCTACTTCTACAACATGAAATTGAAAAATGAAATAGACAAGTTTAAACTATTTGACTATTCATAAATTGTGGCATAAGTGACAAACTACACACAATTATTTATTACACAAAAGTAAAAAAGTAGTTGCATTTAGACTTGCACACTTTCCTGGTCTTTCTTTTTGTTGGGGTTCATTTTCTTTCATTTTTTTGACCATCTTTTATTCTTTTTACCCTTTGATTTTTCTTCTAGGGTATACCCCCTTTACATTTTTTAAATTTTTTTTATTTTTTTGAAAATATGGAAAACCTTTGCAACAAGAAAAGGTATGAACATATTACTTAGCTCATTAAGTCAATCATGACATATGACACCTATTGGTATAGGGGCCTAACATCATGAACTAACTCCTAATATGAGTTTTACAATTAATTCTCAAATCCCTCAATCTCTCAACTATCCTAATTCTCTCATGTTCTCCTACATTCGAGAACATTTATAAATATGCCTCACTATATTCAATTAAATCCTATTCTCATTAAAATCACTCAAAAGCCTAAATAATTACATTAATTCACACTTAGGAGACCAACTCCCTTGAAAACACAATACCCCTATGTCTACTAAAATACAAGGACATTATTGGGCTAAATGCTCTTGCATCACACTCCCAAAGTAGAAAATTTTCACGATCTCCTGATCATGTGTCTTCATATGTTGTTAGAAAACCTCCAGGGTCCCAAACTTTAGTTTGTAACTGTCTAAAATCTCTACACCTTTGTTGCTGCTGTATGTCTGCTATTTTCTATTTCATCATTCTCTCCTTGTCAATTAGATTCAAACTCTGATTGATCATGCTTCCTGTTGCTATCATTCTCCTCCATATGGACTGTTTCATCATCAAATACCATAACTCTTCAATCTCTATTTCCAGCACATCCTCGGACTGGTCCATACTCTACCACTTAATTCTGCCTCTTTCTCTTTGTTTCAGGTTGTTGTTACTATTTGTAGGTTTTAACCCCATACAGAAATTACCTGCATACGAATTCTTAAACATAGAAAATAAACAATGCAATAGCATAACACATAAAATACATATACACAAAGATTTTCCCCTGGATCCAAAAACTGGGACTACCAGCTTGATTTTTCATTATGTTCCTTTCAATGTTACAATACATATTTATACATGATGAAGCATCCAATACCATGGACCGAAAACCATTGCGTCCAAAACTATGGACCGAAAACCATAGGTAGGTTCACCCAACCTAATATAGGGTCTAAAAAAATTTTTCCCGGGGCACTGCCCCAGACCTCGTAGAGTGGGGCTACCCATCCCCCTCAAACCCCCCGACAAGGGGGGTTGCCCCCCCCTATAACCCCTCCACTGGGCAATCAGCGCAACGAAGGGGGGACTCCGCCACCCCTCTAACCCCTCGGTTCACTACGTAGGTTAGTCGTTGAAACAATATAACACAACCCAACATTGTCCACTAACTCTTCAAATTGCTATTGGTTAATTTCACTTTGTAGTTGCTGGTTTACTTTTTCTTCTACTTTTGCTCTTGCTACCATTGTAGACATTGCTCTTTCTCTTGCTCCAACTTTTGCTTTGACTCCTACACTTACTTTGACTATCTCCCTTTCATCCTTACCCTCTTTCATGATTATCTCTTTCTACATTGAATTCTGACTTTCCAGCATTCTCTCTAGCAATTGAACATTTCTATTCCATGGATTAAATTCTTCCATAGAATCTTCTTCTTCTATTTTTATTTGGCTGCTCATTTGTGCCAAAATTCCTCTGTCATATGCATCTAAACCTGCACTCACAAAACAATTATTAAAATAAAAAACATAAGGCTTCTGCACCTTTTCCTCCTTTGGCAACAATTCAGGTTGCTGCTCTATTTTCTCCTCCTCTATTAGCACATCAGTATGCTGATTTGAATTCTCAAAATAATTCATGAGACTATCAACTAGTCTCTCCTCCACACCATTTGTTCTAATGATGTCTTTCTATCCCTGGCCACTATAGTGAACTTCTTCATTCTTGTTCAATTATGATTTTACAACCTACACACTTACTTTTTGTTCTTCTAGCCTTTTCTCCAAAAGACTTAACTCATGCCACAAATTTTCCATCTCGCTTGGACTTTCTCCCAAAAGTTTTGTACAATCCTCACTATCTTCTTCTTTGTCACAAGCATAACTTCTTGTTGACACTAATTCTTCATTCTTGATTAGAATAAAATTCTGATCCTCTATCTCTTTGATAGTTTTAGATGTTTGTCCATCACTCTCCCTTTGATCATTTAAGAAAATCAATTCCTCATTATTCTCTTCAATAGAAAATTTCTTATCATAGGACATAATTCCTCCATTAAGCATGGAATTTATGAACTCCTTTTGCTGTAACAACTCAACTTGATTTTTCTTTGAAAAGTAGTCATCATCATACTTTACCTGGCGATTTTTAGCTTCATTCAAGACATTTCCATAAAATGGTTTGTCTTCTGCGATACTTGCATTCACACACAACCTGTCAGTTGTAAAACCCCAAGACATCCTAATCTCATTTGATGATTAAATCACCAATTCCTCTTGCTGTTCCAAGTTCTTTACATGATGCTGTTCCAAGTTCTTTACATGACTTAGAAATATTTCGATGGTCTTCTCCTCAATCCCATCAAGTCCTTTACTTGATTGCTTGATATCCTTCCCTACCTCCTTTTTTAAAACAAAATTTAGATTCTTCCTGTTTTCTTTCCTTTTTATGAAAATATCAACAAATTATCCTTTACATATTTCACCTGTAAACATACATAAATTATTAGATTTAAAATCATCATACCTTTTGCCCTCACTTGAAGTTTCAGTCTTCAAGCCTTCATCTTCACCCAAAACTTCACCCTACTCTGGTTCACAAATGGACACTTCCATTTCCAACTCAGCTTCTCTGAGTTTTTCCATTAGCCACCTTACTTACCTCCGTTGTAGCCTTCTCTACAACTTATGCCACTTCACTCGCTTCTTCTTTAATACCCAACCTTGTCTCTGGCTTTCCTCTAGTATCATCATCAATACATCGAGTTGTTCTTTCAACTCTGCAATCTCTTTGTCAATTTCCTCTTGACTCATCCTCTTGCCATTTGTCTTGGCATTTTCTTTCTTCCTCTTTCTTCTGCTGTGGTCTTCCTCAGAACCTCTGTTATGACTATCAATAGCCATCTTCTTCTCCTCTTTTTATGAGTTCCTCACTCATTCACTATGAGCTGCACTAAAGCCTCTGCAACAAGTCCTCCTTATTGCAACTTACCTCACCAAGCTTTCCTCTGTACTTGGTATTTTGGCAAGCACTTGGTTCTCTATCTCTGGAACCTCCTTTGAGAACTTCTCTCTACTCCTTCTAGTCTTCAACTCATCTACATCTTCTCAAGAACACAACTGTCCTCGCGTATTTCAATCACCATGAAATACTTGGTTTTGACCACCTCTTCCTTCAATTAGAAAGTCTTACTAGCTTCCTTCATTACTTAGCAATGCTACCCACATCCTTTTGTGGAATTTCTTTGGTGATCTGTAACAATACCTCTACAGTAACAAGTCTCCTTCTTGCTACATATGCCTCACTAAGCTTCTCTCCTCTGAGCTCAGTCTTTCAGCATCTCTCTGGTTTTTTCCTTTGGAACCAATTGAGCACTCCTTTATTTAGGCTTGTTGCAATCTTCTCACCTCCTTATGCTGTCACTTGTGCAACCATATAAAAACCACATATTCTCTAGTAGTCAAATCAAAACAAAACATGTCATCTGACCTTCAATATCTTTGCATGATCTTGTTCCACCATTTCCTGTTTTTTAAAAGGATTTTACTCTATTCCTTTCATCTGCAAGTTCCAATATTCTACTATACCTTACCTTTGTGTGATACTTGTGTGTTAGATTAAAATCTAATCCTTCCTTGCCTGCATAAACATCTTTGACACATAACTTTTTTCTTAATTCTTTCACATAGAATTTCTTTGTTTTGTTTTAACATCAATTGTTTCAATTACAATTCCACTCTGATACCAAATGACGCAGGGTTACCCCTTCTTCCCCACAGTATGCCTGTAAAATGCATAAGCACATTTGTCCCAGGAATTTAACTCACAAACGAGTTAAATTTTCACATATCTAAGGTTTAAGGCCCCTTTTATACATCTCATGTTGAATGATTTATCAACACTCAATCATAGTCCAACCCTTATACAATATTCCATTATCGGGACTTTAATCAACCCTTAACCTTCATTAATGTTAATATCGAGACTTATTCACCCTTATAAATCTTCGCTAACCCTTAACCGCATATATATAACCTTTCCCCTCTTTATGCTTTGGTTACATATAGAAGTTAACACATGAAACCCTTATATCCTTTGGTAACGTTGGACTTATATATAAACCTCATATTCGAGCTTAATCCATTGTAAACCATTTACAAAGGAAATATGCATAAACATACATTTTCCACTTTAATACAACTTCTGCACATTTAACGAGATCCCTTTATCACTAATCGCAATTGTAGTATCCCGCAGGTCACATTAACACATGACTCTTATCACTCTCGATATGCGATTAACATATCCTTCCAGACTTCAAATACCATTAACCGCACCTAATTACTTATCGGGTCCACTCCATCACTTGTCACATTCCCTTTCACCGATAAAGAACCATTAAATGTTGCGATGTGATCACTCCGATGATTGCGTCAACGATTGCAATCGCTTAAAGCTTGAAGCTGGGGTTTATTACCTTTGCGAAGTGTGATTAACTCTCTACCATTGATTAGAGTATATGATCCAACGGTTCATGCTTCGATCACATATCGCAATCACTCAAGGTTTGAGGTTGGTTCATTGTTGTTGTTACTTCCTCCGATGCGATATTAGAACTCCACCCAATCCTTGTGATTCAACCATGGTCGTTGATCATAAAGATCCAACAGTTCCTATGCATCGATGCTTCATCTCTTCATTCCTCTCTTCACTTGGTTTTTACGTCATTTCTTCAGTTCTTCTGTGGTTTTGTCTTTTCTTCAAAGATTCTTCCTTTCGCTATTTCGCTGCACACTCCTCCTGGCTAACTCTATGAGTTCTTTACAAACGATTCGGCCATTACTTGGTTCTGCAATCATTCAACGCCCATTAAGATCCTTTGTCTCTTCTCCTCCTCTGTGTGTTCACCTCGACTCTGCCTGCACACATATTTATACTGAATTCCAATTCAATTGTCACTCATCATTCAACATTAAAACACACATTCGAACTCAGAATTGAGTTGATTATATTAATAAATATAAAAAATGATTACAGAATGAGATCTCTGTCTCTCTGGCCTGATTCTTCTAATTTGTGGCCTCTTTTCACACTCTACTCGTAGGCTTACAACCACACTTTAGCTATCTATCTAGCCTATCTAAAACATCTAACTTTCTAGCCTCTGTCTTTGCCTTTTAGGCTTACATTTATAAAAAGAAATTCTAAAACCAATTCCTGGTTTAGATCCATAGATTCCTCAACAAAATCCTAAAATCTCTTCCTCATCCCTAAGGATCCTCTCTAATCCATAAAATTATGAACTAACTCCTAATATGAGTTTTACAATTAATTCTCAAATCCGTCAATCTCTCAACTATCCTAATTCTCTCATGTTCTCCTACATTTGAGAACATTTACAAATATGCCTCACTATATTCACTTAAATCGTATTCTCATTAAAATCACTCAAAATCATAAATAATTACATTAATTCACATTGAGAAGACAAACTTCCTTGAAAGCACAATACCCCTATGTCTACTAAAATATAATGACATTATTGGGCTCAATGCTCTTGCATCAGATCACCTTTTTAGGGAAAGAGTTGATTTGAGTTTAACTCAATGGGTTCCTCCTGTCCCTCCCCTTAATATAAAAGCCTCTGATTGTTAGTCACAGGAAAGGAATTTGGACTCAACATTATGAGAGTATTATATCCATTATCTTAAGTATCTATTACCATCCCACCTCTTTCACTTAGGTACATAATAGATTAAGTTTGCATATGCGCTTATCAAAAAGGTGATTAAAATAGGAAGAATTGGAGATACATGTAGACCCATCCGTGTTATGGAAACTCAATAGACAACAGGGCCATGCTTGTATGTCATAAAAGACAACTTCGCTATGGTATAGTTCAGGCTCGCTTGTATTGAAGTGATGTTAAAGACTATTCATATCGATGGATATATGATTTCTCAAAACACTCCTATCATACCTTCTTGTATTTTTCATATGAGGTAATCTTAAAATGTTTTTTTCCCAAAATTTGGATTCATCATTCTAAACTCAATCTTTTTTGAGTACTTATCTTTTCAATCTTATATTACTTAATTCATTAATGTGGGACCCATGTGATATGTTTTACTGTTGGACGATTTTGTGGAATCCATTATTTTTAACCTTTAAGTAAAGTGAAGTTCATCATCCTTAACCAGGGATAACTGGTTCTTCCCTGTGTGTCACCATTGTTGAGGTGGAAACTAAAGCCCCCCATTTTTGACTTATTTATTTCAAATAATGGGGACCCTTTCCATAAAATTTTGGCTAAATCACCTATCAATAATTTTCATTAATTTCACTGTCCTACAATTTTTCCAAATTATTATTTTCTACGGACTTATATTTTGATTGCTTCATTGATTTTGATTTTTCAAAAGATTTCCATTGGTTCTTGTTTAATCTCATTTGGTTACATGATTTGCAAATGACGCTTCACCAAAGTTTAACAATTTTTATCGGCAAGGCTAAAAATGTACCAAGGGTATATTATTTATTTTTTGTAAATATATTAGTAATTGATTGTAAATATTGGTTCCTAGTTAATTTTTACTAATTAATTCATTTTTCACTAACAATCCTACAAAATTACCTCAACCAAATTGTAGAACGATTACAATTATGGTGTTTTTAGATTTCATAAGTCTATGATTAGATCCCAATTTTAAAAGAATTACGAGATTTGAAATCTCAAAATTGCAAAGTAGTTATAGTTCGTTTTGCCAGACTTTTAATTTACCAATAACTGTATTTTATGATTAACACCCTTTAATTGAGTGGTTGTAGTTCTTGAATAATGCTTAAAATACATTAAAAAATCTTATGAATCTCACTCCACATAAGCCCCACTTTACCTTACCTCATCCCTTACTCCTTCACACCTCCACACATATCTTAATATGAAAACCTCGGTGTTGTCCGACATCAGAACCACATGACAAAAGTTATGATATTATAAACCTACGATATCCTAAGGATAAAATAAAGTTCTGATGAGCTTTCCATATTAAAACTCGATGGGTTTATTAAAACATTCCATATTAAAACTCGATGGGTTTATTAAAACATTGAGGTGGTTAAAATATTTAACATAAGTGAATTATTACATAAGGGTTATTATAAGAGGCTTGATTTAAGCGCTGACATGTATCAGATCTCGGATATTCATTGACATCAGAGTTTTCTTTTCATAAACCCTCACAGTTTTTCTTTTCATAAACCCATCGATATGACATGACTAAATATCTTCGATCTCCGATTGTTTAAAAACCTCCAATCAAGCTTTGAAGGATTTTCATTACTAAAATTCGATGTGAAGGGGATGTAATATTCCACTTTGGTTTTTGTAGTAAGATTGACATTATATATATTATGTATAACAAGTTTAGATTTGGTTTAAATATAGATGAATAATTAATTTACTTTAAATAAAAGTTAAATTTTATTTTTTTAATTTAATTAACCTATTAATTAATTAATTAATCTGTAATTAATTTATTTTAATTGTATAATATACATATTAGTAATCTTAATTAAGTTGTATATAATTATTTTAAAAATTGTAGCTAATAAGTAAGTAATTAATTTTAATTGTATAATTAATTAAGGTTAGATTTTTAATTCTTAATTTTAGCCCAAGCAACAAGTTTTTCAGAATTCTGGGAGTTCTGAAACTTTAACCTTGGGAGATCATAATTTGAGTTTTACTAGGCCAAATCAGGCCAAGGATGGCTTGTTAGATAGATAAAATCATAGAGAATATTTCTGAAGTGGTTTATGACTAGATCTAGTCATTAAATGAGTCTAAAATATAGGAGAAAATTAAGATCCGAATTTGTAACCAAAGCTAATTTTTTGAGTTTAGTATTTTCATTTTTCATTCACCTAAAGCCTCTGTTGAGTGCAAATCCATTCGATTTTATTATCTTTAATCAATAATATATTTATATGGATCAATGGAAAACACAACTTTCTTTCCATTTATTTATTTAATTAAATTTTGATTGGAGATGTTTGTTCCAGATTTGGTGTTTTTTTATTTCAATTTACATTTTAATTTAAGTTTGATTTGTTTTTTTATAGGAAAATAGTTGAGGAGATGAGGAAGAGAAGATTTGGGTCAATGGAATTGCTCCAACTTGAGAGGAGAAAGAATTGTGGTCAATCAAATTTGTGGGGAAAAATTCATTTTCCAAACAATTCTTTCATATTGATTTGTAATTATAAATATGGATTTTAGAGAATGTGAGAAAGGGGGTTCCTCTTCTTTGCACTAATAGAATTCTGAAGCACTATTGTAAGGGATTTTCAAGTTGTAGAAGTAGGAGGAAAAACTAGATCTGAGCTATTGGGATTTGTCTTTTTCAATTCTATACTTTATATTCGGAGTAGAGCTTGCACTATTGCAACTCTTTCTTTTAATGATGAGGAGACGAATTCAAAGAACAGAGCAAGAGACCAGGTTTTAATTAGATTGTGTTTTAAATACTATTATTTTTAATGTTGATTTCATCTTTTTAATGACATATTGGTGTGAAATGTTTTTCATGTTGAGCACTATTGTTTAATGTGAAGATGAAGGCATTTTGAATTAACTATCTAGTTCATTAGCTTCATAGATTTGTTCTTAATTTTATCTTTTCTCTTATACTCCAATCATATTTCTGAGTAACTATTTAATAAAAGATATGTTATCTAAATTTGATTTAATTACCATTGGCATTAAGTGAATTATTTCCTAATGTGATGTGTTAATCATTCAATGATAAAAGGTATTTGAACAGAGCATGTTTTGGTAATTATAATATCAGTTGGTAAAACTATTTCATTAGCAATATATTCACCTAAAACTAGACATCTTGAAATCCAAACTATATAATTATTTTTTTGTCGGTTGAGTTAAATCCACTTCTTCGTAATTGAGATAGGCTTAGGATTCATTTCCTCTTCCTTGCATTATAAAATTAGTTTTCATTTAGATTAATCATTACATTTCTAGGAAGTCCTGTTATCAAAGAGGCAAACTTTATTTGTGGTTTTACTCAGTCCTAAATGAGCTTAAAAATCACTTTCTTGATTGAGCTCAGCCAAAATGCTGATATGATCTCTCTTCTCAATTAATAAGTAAAAGACATACTTACATCTATATTATTATTATTGTGGTTACTATTATAATATCTATTTATTTTATTATTAATATTTTCTACTTTAAAAATTATTATTATTTAGTTACCTAAAAATATAATATTATTAATTATTGTTTTATAGATTTTGTTTTTGTTGTCGTTAATAAAACTTAATACTATAAAAAGATTCATAAACTTAAGTTTTAAACATTTTTTAAAAACCTAAATTATTCACTTAATTTTTAACATTTCCAATAAACGAAAAAAAACAAAGTTTGATAATTATGTAATATACTTCTAAAATACACTGCTATTACTATTATGAGTCATCATATTGTAATATATTTACCCTTATTATATATTTATTAAAATTATGCGTATATATGAAAAACCAAAATAAACAATATTATATCTAACTATTTACCAAAAACCAAGGAAATTATATCTAACCATTTACCTCAATACATAATAGAAAGAAATATTTTTTTTAATTTAATTTTCAATAAAGAAAAAACAAGGTTGATAACTATGTATTATTAAAATTACATATATACTATTATGAAATTTATTATTATATTT
>APFE031380397.1:7740-26156 GCA_000404065.3 Pinus taeda
AAGATGGAGTAGCAGCAATTTCAGTTTCAGGTTCAGAGATTTCAGGTTCTTCGGCTAATGAGCTAGTAGGAGTGATACTACCAGTAACCTCAGAAAATGAAATCGGTTCAGAAATATGTTCTATTGCTTGCACTAGATGATCAGGATGTACAATCAACGAAGACTCTCCTGCCTCCGACGACCCAACCCTACTTTCCCTAGGTGTGACAAGAGCTCGCAGCCCTTCCAGTTGAATTGGTGTAAATTCGGGAGGCTGCCCTCGTAGTCGACGGTATTGTCTCGGTAATTCAGCCACGATTAATTATTTAATTACTTCACACAAAAACAAAAAAAATCTCAAGAAAAACACCTAAAGTCTCTAAAGAACCAAACAATTGGAAGGACACGCCTAATAAATCTAGGAGATCAAACCACACACAAACAGTATCTTTCCGGATCGAAAACACTAGTTGGTGATGAAATCCAACGTCGCAGAATTCAATACAGAAATGGCGGTTGGAACAGTTACCCCAACAACATGCTTAATGAAATAGACTGGCACAAGTTTCTCCACTATAACCGTCTCGAGTGAAGATAACCCCCCAGAGAGTCCAAGTGAGTCTAGTTGACGTTTGCTCCAGGTATAGTGGGATCTTCCCTCCACCGTCACCTAGGAAAGAATCCTAAAGATTATGGTCACTAAGGTTACCAATGGAAACAAATATACCTGGGGCAATAGTCTACGATCCAATACGCACGCAAGGGAAGAGTAACAAGCTCAATCCCCTTGAAGGCTCCTTGACATAATCCAAGGTTTACCAACAAGTGACCCCAGGCTCCTCGACAATGGTCAATCCAAGGTTTATCGTTTTTAATATGTGAATATATTCTATCGTTCCCGATGAGGAAGGATTGATTCCCACACTGGTTCGGATATGATCTCATGCTTCTCCTTTAAGAGGAGCTTTCCTAGAGCATAGATGTAACAATTGGAATTTCTCCCTACCACAAGATCGACTACTTGTTTGTTTTAAAACTACTTGGAGAGTTAATTACTCCCTACACAAGTTACTAGCCTAAGCTATGTTTTGGTGAAAGAGCCTAGAAAAAAAAATTTCTAGATTGATTTTAATTAAGCGTTAATTTTATTGTTTGTTCCTTAAGTCAATGGGTGCGGAGATGAAACTTTATGGTATGAAGACTCGACTCCAAAACACTAACAAATGCACCTAAGATGATAACAATTCCTTTTCCTTTTCAATGAATTTCTAGCTAAGGAAGAGTTGAAAATGCAATGCTTTGAAAATCAAATCTTTCTCTTAACATACAGCTGAAAGGAAACTTTTTGTCTTTTTCAAAAAAAACTTTAAAAGCGAGACTACTAATCACACTCACAGAAAATCCCTTTGCTTTTTAACAATCAACAACTATAAGAATAAGCAATTCCTTTAAGAGAGATTTTAAGATTTCTTGAAAAACTCTAAAAAACTATTGAAAACAAATTTTCAACAAGCTTGTATAATTTCTATGAAAACTCAAAACTATGATCCAATCTTGAGATCTAAACAAAAATGGATTG
The DNA here is from genome assembly GCA_000404065.3 of Pinus taeda. Classification (NCBI taxonomy): domain Eukaryota; kingdom Viridiplantae; phylum Streptophyta; class Pinopsida; order Pinales; family Pinaceae; genus Pinus; species Pinus taeda. The sequence continues at coordinate 9,299 of APFE031380397.1, forward strand.
AAAAGAAACTTGAAATGTTTTTGAGGATGCTCAACTTAGTCTTTCAGCTAACTAAGGATCAATTTGTTCATCTCAACAAACTAATCAAAAACATCCAATTATAATTTAATAGAAAAAATGAAATTTGAAACTTTTAATCAAGTTTAATCAAAGTTTTGTATAAGAGACAAATGGGATCTAGATCTCTTCGCGGATAGATTTCATAAGCTAGTCAAAGTCAGCAAGAAAATCAAAGAGACCAGGGTGATCTAAGGCTCTAAGGCTTCGGATCTCTGAGCTACTACAAAGACCAAGAAAAAACCAATCCAACAGACAAAACTTCTTAGAAAATCACTTCAAACGAGAATGCCAATGAAAACTAACTCACAAGGAACATTTGTCAAGACAAGTGCAGGTCTGGGCATATACTAACAGCTATGGACAAAAACTAAACCTAACTGGGTAGATGGATCTTAGGTTTTCAAACTTTGGACAGGGTTCGCAGGCACTTAGTAGAACCAGGTGTGGTGCCGCTCTGTTTTACACTGTAATAGTGTGGATAGGTCCACACTGTAACTAACTCAGAGGGTGCGGTCCTATTCCAAAATTAAAAAAAAAAAAAATCCAACCAGGATCTAACCAGTACCCAAACTCACACAAATCAAGGCAAAATCAGAAACAAAAACTTAAGTTTCTCAAGTCAAAGCAAAGACAAATCAAAAACCAAACCAAACCATTCCCCAGCCGAGTCGCCAATTTGTTGGCCGGATAAATCGTTCTTGTGGACAAGACCGATCTCCCTAGTATCGAATGATATCTAGCAACAAAGAGCACAGGCAAATCTACTTTTCTCTAAACATGTTTCAATTCATTAATGAATACTAAGAGGTGTAACAGACCCTACCTCGGTCCAACGCTTATTTGAGGCAGTTTTACTCCAACAGCTTCAAGTAGTTCCTGTTTAATAACCTGCACACACAAACAAGCACACATCAAAGCATACCTGCGTATAACAAAACACGTTCATTATGAAGATCAAGGAGCTCATAAAATAAACCATTAGAGACAATTCATTGAGAAAAACAAACTTGATTGTATTAAATTTATGAGTAAAAGAACCATACAACCTTTGCCTTGATGTTGCACAAGTTCTTTCCAGGGTCCAACAGGAGTCTCCTCTACTTTGACAAGCCTCACTCACTTCCCAAATGACATGAAAGGTATGTGATCTCTCCTCTCACAAGCTCAAAAAGGAAGCCTAGTTTTCATCAGCATTTACCCTCAAGAATCTTCAGCTTTCAACCTCCCTTACAACCAGCCCAATGTATGAATTTATAGTGAAAATGGAGGAAGTTACAGGTCCACCATTGAAGGGATAAGCTCCTCCATCAATGGGATAAGCACCTCATATCATGGAGTTAGCTCCCTTAGTTATGGAATGGATGAACCAAGGTGGAGTGAACTTGCCAGCGTAATATTCCTTCTAGAAGTGTCTAGAAGTGACCCAAGATGAGTTTTTAAGAATGAACTCACACCTTTTTAACTTTTACAAGGGTTCGCACCCATTACTCAATAGACAGACGGTCAGGTTCACAGGAAACATGACCATTGGGTGCGGCACCGCAGGTAATGCTAGGAGAAAGTGCGAAACTAGGATTTGAGATATTTTTAAGGTCTTTCTCCCATTTTCAAGGCTTGACATGAAGAGCTTAGGTTTAAGACTTGCAAAGGAGGTATGTATGAGTGTTGATGGACTCACACAAACTGTACAAAGTCATGGTGACAATTTTTTGTGTAACAGATAGCCATGCAACTGCCTTGCAATTTGATGAAATAGTCTCATCCTTGCTGATGGAGGAGATGAGACAGAAAAATATGGAGAGACAGAATGGTGATGCCTTGTCTATACAAGAATAGTCCTAGAACAAAAACAAAAATAAGTCATCGAGTGGGAGATCTAAACCTAGAGGGATATCTAAATCTCTAGGAAAACTTGTAAAGGTGGTGTGCTGGAAATGCGGAATGGAAGGGCACTACAAAATGGACTGTAAATCTAAAGCTCTTGAGAAAGGAAAGGGATTTGATGATGCTCCTTCTATAGAGGTGAAAACCACCTTAGATGAAGGTGGGGATGTGTACTTGGCTTCTTCAAGTAGACATGTAGATCATGAGGCATGGTTGATTGACTCAGGTGCATCCTTTCACTTCACTCCCCATAGAGAGTGGGTTCTGTGAGTATGAGAAATATGATGGTGGTGATGTCTTCTTAGGGGATGATAGGAAGGCTAGAATCGTTGGTCGTGGAAAAGTAAAGTTGAAGTTGCAAGGTATAAGGGTTAGAACACTTCCGGTTGTTCTGCATATTCCTGCATTGGCCAGAAATCTGATTTCTATAAGCAAGCTGGATGATGCAGGTGTAAATCCGTGTTCGAGAAAGATACTCGCAAGATGGTTCCGAGAGCACTGGTATTAATGCGGGGAGTTTGGATTGGAACTCTGTACAAGCTGCAAGGTAGCACTATTATTGATTGGTAGTCTCTGGAGAAAAGACCATGCTATGGCATCAAAGGCTTGGCCATATTGGAGAGAAGGGCCTTCGAATACTTCATGGTAAAGGTATGGTAGAAGGTATGACTAATAGCTCTCTGGATTTTGATTTCTGTGAAAATTGTGTATATGGGAATCAGAATCGGGTGGGTTTCCCCTTTAGTGGTAAGAGGGCAGAACATATATTAGAGCTTGTGCATAGTGATGTGTTTGGACCTGTGAAGGTTCCATCACTAAGTAAGTTTGTGTACTATGTATCATTTATAGATGACTTCTCAAGGAATACATGGATATATTTCCTTAAGAAGAAATCTCAAGTCTTTGACAGGTTTAAATAATTTAAGGCTCTGGTGGAAAACCAAACAGAGAAGAATATAAAGGTGTTGAGGTCAGATAACGGTGGAGATTTTTGCAGCATGGAATTTGACTAATTTTGTAAGAATTGTGGTATAGCACAGTATAAGACTACTCCATACACACCTGAGAAAAATGGAGCTGCAGAAAGAATGAATAAGACGTTGATGGAAAGGGCAAGAAACATGCTTAGTGGTGCTGGGTTAGGACAAGAATTCTAGGCGGAGGCAGTGGAGACAACATGTTACCTGGTCAACAGATCACCTTCATCAACACTGGAGGATAAGACTCCACAAGAGGTATGGACTAGTAAGAAACCCTCTCTTTCACATGTGAGGGTATTTGGATGTGATGCATATGTAGATATTCCAAAGGAAAAAAGAACAAAGTTGGATAGTAAATCTAAAAAGTGCATCTTTATTGGGTATAAGGATGGTTTAAAGGGTTATAAGCTTTGGAACCCAGTAACAAGGAAGGTTGTGTACAGCCGAGATGTGGTATTCAGAGAGGTGAAAATTGTTATTAAACATGAAGTCCCATCAAAGGAACCTGATAAGATAGAGTTTGAGCTAAAGAAGGAAGAATCAGACTCGACAGCAGAAGAGGAATCAGAAGATGAAGAGCCACAAACTCTGGTTGTGAGAAGATCAGTTCGAGAAAGACGATAGCGAGAAAGGTATAGTCCTTTTGCTTTTTATTCAAATTTTTCTTTATCTATTACTGATGATGATCCCATAACTATGAAGGAAGTAGTAGATTCAGAGGATGGAAAACTCTGGAAAGAGGCCATGGTTGATGAAATGGCATCTTTGCACAAAATTGAGGCTTGGGATCTAGTGGAGTTGTCAGCGGGAAGGAAACCCATTGGCAACAAATGGGTGTTCAAGAAGAAGACAGATGCAAAAGGAAAGGTGGAGAAATGCAAATCTCGGTTGGTAGCAAAAGGTTATTCCCAAGTGCTGGGAATTAATTTTGTTGATATTTTTTCTCTTGTTGCCAAGGTAGCTTCTATTAGATTACTTTTATCTGTTGTTGCTGATAGTAAACAAATGTTTGGAAGGATATCTTTGTTTATTTGTATCTAATAAACAAACACAATGGGTCAAATGGTTGTCTTTGGATGAATGGTGGTATAACACTTCCTTCCATACTACAGAAAAAATGTCCCCATTTATGGCACTTTATGGATATCACCTACCATCCATCACATCATATTTAAGAGAAAATTCTAAGTTTCAAGCAGTGGAACATCACATCGAGCATCAACAACAAGTTCTCCAACTCTTAAAGGATAACCTAACTTTGGCATAGAATAGAATGAAACAACAAGCAGATCAACATCTCAGTGAAAGAAGTTTTGATATAGGTGACTAGGTATTTCTACGGCTACAACCATATAAAAAAATGTCCCTCAAGCAAGCTCATAAGGATAATAAATTATCACCAAAGTATTATGGTCCATACAAGGTGTTGCAAAAGATTGGTACTATGGCATACAAATTGGAGCTTCCTGTAGCTTCCGGAGTGCACCCAGTTTTCCATGTTTCATGCTTAAATAAGGTTAATGGTGACAAGCTCCTAGTTCAAAAAATATTGCCAGAACTTGATGAGGAAGGAAAAAACATATTGGAACCTGAAGCAATCACAGAAACAAGAACTCGACAACTACGCAATCAATCAATTTCAAAGAATCTTGTCAAGTGGAAGAACTTACCCGTTGAAGATTCCACATGGGAGGACGATAATTTTATACAAAAGCATACAGAACTACTCAAGCATTGAGGACAACACTTTTTTGAAGGAGAGGGACATGTTAGGTCCCTATAATATTAGTGATTCCCCCATTACTATTGTCATTGTAACCCCTATTGTTATTGTTGTGCCCTTGTATTATTATTTTTATGTCGGCTTTGATTATATTGTGACCCCTTAGATTCCTATATATAGAAAGGAGGTTTTGTCATTTGTATCATCCAAAAATTTTTCATTTGTGTAATGTAAAGGAGGTTGCCCCCTCAAAGACGTTGAATTCTAAGGTGTTGATCTTTCTTTTCTATCCTTTTGTGAGCTGGTTTCATAACATGCATGTAATGAGGTTAAAGTCAAGCTTGAACTGTGAAGCCAAGGCTTCACTTGCTACTCCTCCTAGGGTCTTCTTTCTTGCCTTTTTGTGTGGATACTTCATGGCATAAAGCTTGAATTCATGACAATGGAAGAATTTAATTTTGTAGAAATATTTCTTCTTTCACCCTTGACTGGATTCTGGTTTGGATTAAGATTTCTTCCCTTTTCCCTTTTTTCCTTTCCATCCATTCCAAATTTTTCTTCTTCTCCACCCTTGAATGAACTCCCATCTCTGGTACTTTTCCTTATTTCCTCTTGTACCAAATCAAACCATAAGCATGCTCAGTTAAGCAGTTTATCCCTCCCATTCATTGAGTCTTGATAGTTATGCCAGCTCTTGAGAAAGCCTAGAAGGGCTAGGCTTACCAAGTCTTCTTCATGGACAGTAACACTGACCTCGCCAAGTTCACCATAACACAATGTAAACTTGCTTAGATACTACAGAATTATGTCATTCTTCTACATCTTTATACTTCAAAGTTTATCCTTGAGCACCAACTTCCTGTGGTCACTATTATTCTTAAACAATTATGTCAGTACTTTCCACATTGCGAATGAAGTTTATTTTCAATGGAGATTTGAGACAATGTGATCCTATACTCCCTCCAATATTATTCTCCTCTCCTTGACTACATATTTCTTCCATTAACCAAGATTTTGGGCATCAAATGTTTGTGGTTTGCAACATCTGACTTGATGTATTCTAGTAATCCATTGTCATCCAATACTGCCTCCATGCGATCCTTCCATGCAACAAAATTAGAGGTGTCTTCCAAGGCATACTCTAGGCTTAGTCTATTGAAGGCCATGCTCTTAGCAATGAATAAATCCTGCTTCACTGAGCTCCAAAATTGAACCTCTTGAGAACGACTTCGAATTCCTACTCTAATGTGAATCCTGCTTTGATACCATGTATAAATTACGATGTAGTTTTGCAATTGATCATGAAGTTATAATCAAAATCACAAGACACAAACCTACTCTACTGCTCTGTGGACATTAATTCACAATTAAGAACAAAAAATTTAGACTCACAATAAGAAATAACACACATGCAACAAGTCTTTTTCCCAGGGAAAGAAAACTCTAAAAACCCCAATGCCTGCTTACATTAAATAAGAAGAATAGATATGTCTTACAATTGCTTTGCTCAACTGAGCACACCTTGCAAGTGCATAACTTATCTCTCTACTCACTGAAAGGCTCTAACCCAAACTTAGTCAACATTTTCCTCTGCTTGAGCTCCTATTCCTTGCGTTTTTCCTTGATAAATTAGGCCCCTATTATTTATTAAATTCCTCGAATTGATTGTGCAATTCATCTAGGATGATCCTCTAACTACATGCAAGACTTGTACACTCAAGAGTAGTCTACCACTGATGTTGCACTACCTTGGAATATCTAGCTCAATTACACAACTCAAATTCTCTGCATGCACTAGCTATTTAGGTTGGTTCATCAGTTAAATGGATGATCACTAAGTTTGACGAAAGTCCCATTGCTTAACTGACCTTCCACTGGTTCCTCCAAAAGTTGAAACTAGTTTAACTAAAAACAGTCTAAGATAACTGACCTTAATTGCTACAAATTAGCAATAACACATGCCGAATTGAATTCTAACTCCTCCAACTCGAATTTAATGAGTAAACTAGGTGACACAAGCCATGCCACACAAGTTAACATCATCCAAGTTGTCTGTTGATGTGGAAATTTGAATTTTCTCAATTTAATCAAGGCAAAATCAATTGAGAATTTCTTGCTACATTTTTCAACAAACCTTAACAGAGCTTAAACCTTGATAGGTCAATCTTTGGTGGGAAAACATTAAAATCTTTGGTGAATAATTTTTGCCAAACATGGGAGTTACAAAAATGAGCCTTAATTATCTTAAATTCTTAATATTAATACCAAGGATTTATAATATTAATAATCCCTTATGTTTATTAATCCTTTGGTTTTATAATATGGTCTATGTATAGTTAATATATATATATATTATTATATATATTATATATTATATATTATATATATAAACAACTATTGATAAAACATTAAACAACCTATTTCAAAGTGCAAAGTGATGAAAAATCAATTAAATTTATTGAGAAATACAATGGGTAATTTATTGGAAACTTTTGAAAGTATTGAAAGTTATAACAAAAATTACTATAAAGTATTCATACATATTAAAACTATGGAAATTTAACAAAATATTTTGAAGATATATATATTACAATGATATGGAGTTCAATCATTGCTACTCTTTCTTCATAAGTGTAAACTATATATAAATTCTATAGAAGCTTGATATTAGAAAAACCCATATTATAAACACTCATATTAAATACTAATGCTATAAATTATATATTATAAACCCATAATATTTATTACACTGTAATTAAATAATCATAAGTTTAACCTCATTGTAAAAATATTGGGTTTATATATATATATATATATATATATACTATAATATATATACTATATTATATATTATATAGTATTATATTAATATTATATTTTACTTTAATATATAGTTAAATTTTTTTCCCTGGGGAAAAATTCTAATTTTCTATTAATTGGAAAATTACATGTCGTATATGCCTAAAGGCATATGCTATATGTTGTGGCCATAGTCTTCAAAAATACAAGTCTGTACAAAAATTACCCACAAAGGGTATACAGTAACTGTTTAGTAAAAACAATTTACACAAAAATATATAATGCATAGATAGCTGATATGTAATGCAGTGTAATAGCTGTAAAATTAGCATTTATCAGCCCTCTGATGAAACTGATCAATGTATGGCCTATGGTAGTACTGAAAATGTTCTGCTTCCCTCTGTTCTTGAATTAACCATAGACCTTTGGGCTGGTTCGAGGCCTCCTTGGATAATTGATCTGCAACCTGATTGTGTTCCCTGTAAATGTGTAGAAAATAAATATAATCAAATTATGTTTTTAAATGCATGGCATCATCCAATATGTTCCTGAGTGAGTGCATATGACATGTAGATGTGTTATTGAACCAATTTATAATGATTTTGGAATGCCCGAAAATTTGTAATTCTCTGCATTAATGAGCCAATGCAAAATGTAATAGGTGTCTAAGTGTGATGAGTTCAACAAAGTTATTAGTACCAGCACCCAATCCCGTTCGGATATGATATGAATGATTGTCCAATAACTGAAGTAAAATGACCCCCCCACATCCATGTTCTTGGGAAAATCCATTAAAATAGGCCCAAGGTTGATTACGGTTAATAGCTTCAGGTATCACTGAATGGACAGGAGGAGTATAGTCATCATTAGGAACCTCATGAAATGCATTGATAATCTGCAATTACTAAGAGCCACCAAATTTCTTTTTTGCTGAAGATGATACTATTCCTATTCAACCAAATAGACCAGCATGTAATTAGAGGGATATTTCGATTTTTCATATTTGTGGCCCCAACCCACTAGTGGTTCCATGCATCCAAGGTATTATGACCGAACCATCGTTGTGTGATAGCTAGGGAGGAGAGGACTTGTTCCCATATGAGACTGGCATTAGGACAAAGAAGGAAGAGATGCTCATTCAATTCCTTTGCCTTATGGCATATGACACACCAGGTCGGACCATAGTGGGATCGTTTCTTCAGATTTACTCGAGTGGGGGTCTTATTCATTAAAATATTCCACATAAAAATTCAAGTTCAAGGGGGAGCCTTAAGTTTCCAAATTGATCCCCACCACCCCTCCAAAACAGGTGGTTTGTGAGCAACATGTATGATGGGATATCCTTCCTTGGGGGAGTATGCTCCATGCGCTGAATGTGCCCAGATGAGCTCATCATCATCATTTGTTATGTAGACATGTGATTCAATCAATGAAGATATGTATCCCTCTCATTCTTGTAACCACTGGTCGGGTATACCAAGACGGGCTGCAAATTTCCATGCCTAGAAGAAAATAATGGATTTTTTCTAAGTCTACAATATGAGCAATCATAACAATGAGCCTATCATTGACAAAATGTATGAGATCAAGCAGAAGGCGATACATATTACCACAACCAGTCCATACGTCCAAACCAATGCTAACTGATGTGTCAGCTTTAATGCACCAAGTAAGGTCATTCCTGATGGTAGGAATAGTGTGAAGAACAACCCTCCAGGTAATCAAAAATTCCTTGTTTATGCCATGATGGGAGTCGAATCCATTCCATAATGTGTAATGGACATATGTATTTGTATAATACCACCTCTATCCACAGACTGCGGGAATTAAGAATGAACCATCCCATTTTGGCAGCTAGTGCATGTGCAAAAGATAGAAAGTCTCTAAGTCCCCATCCTCCCCATTTCTTAGGCAATGCAATATGAGTCCATCTCACCCAGGCAAATTGATTCCCTTCCTTGTGACCATTCCAAAGGAATTTACAACATATTCTTTGGATTCAAGAAAGTATATCATGAGTGATCCATGCCAAGGACATCCAATATACCAGGGTAACTTTAAATACAGACTTAATAAGTACCAATCTCCCTACTCTAGATAAAAATATGTGATTCCAGTTGACAATTTTGTTTTCTACCTTGACCACAAGGCAGATCAAGTCCACAATTTTATACCCATGAGATTTGATGTGAAACCCTAGGTATTTAAGTCTGTCTTCAAATACTTGTCTTTGAAAAGGGAATTTCTGATATGCATATCGCGTTTCCTGTGGAGATTATGCAGAGAAAGTAATGGATGATTTTAGCCTATTAGTTTCCATCCCAGTGGCAGCACTGAAGAGTAGCATGAGATCATAGAAAGTAGAGAAATCCTAAATTCCACCATTAAGGAAGATAAGCACGCCATCTACAAATAGGAGATGAGTGATTATACACTGGTTTGTTATCTTGAGTCCATGTATATGCCCTTCTCTTATTTCCTGTAATATCAATCTACTTAGTCCTTCCATAACGAGCATAAATAGGAGAGGAGACAGGGGCACCCTTGTCTGAGACCATGCTCAACATTATTGAAAATGAAATTAACTCAAACAGATTACAGAAAAACACACATAAAAACCAGATACAAAATATTGGTAGAAAAAGCTTCAACCTCATGGCTTCCTCAAGTATTCTCTCCCATTTTCATTAAAAAAATTGAATATAGTGTTACAAATAAATAGATGAGAGACAGTGTTCTCAAGATAGTGCGTGCTATCTTAGAAACTTTTGGTTGAGATAATTTCTCCTTTGGTTGAGATAATTTCTCACCAAACACACACCAATATAGGAGTTACCTAAACTAACTCCTATCTTAGAGGAACAACCCAAGAGTTAGGCACAAATTCCTAACTTGTAATATTTAATTTATTTATTTATTTTTGGATTTATTATTGTTTTATGAGAGAGGCTAACATTCCCCCCTTCAATGATCAATCCAAAATAAGAACGAGGAACCATCTTCCAAGTTCTGATGTTGATCCTCAAAAACATTTCCTGAAAAAACCGCCAAACCTGGATGTTGAAGAAACTGCAATATGAAGAGACTGAGTCAGTTGCATGACTGATTCATCTCCAAAGGACGCTTGACAACTCCAGCATGTGCTAAGCCGCAAAAGGATCCAACTGTCCTTTGCTTGAAAACATCATCCGGTGTCCATTGACATAATTTGATGAATGCCAATGCCCACTGGCATATTTGATTATGATGATCGCCCACTGGTTGAAGATGTCGAAAAACAACTTAATGTTGCTTTTGCTATGATGAAATCTGCTCACTGTTGCTTTTGTTGTCGACCGCCCACTGGCGAATTTGTTGAAGGTCACTGCTGACGAAAAATTCCCATTGGCTGATGAAGATGCCAATTGGCTACTTCGTTGATGTTGTCGAGACTTTCAGTCTGACAACCACTTGTCAATTTCATTGACATTTCTCCCCTTTGTCAGCTGAAAGGAGAGACAATCTTCTCCAAAATATATCTGAACTCCCCCCTTTCAGGTGTAGGAGAGTTTCACTGTTGTACTCCCACGTTCAATTGCATGAGAGCACCATCATTGGTTCACTGCTGGCTACACTATGTGTGATTGTAGTCGGTTGTAGAACTGAGACAATCTTTTGACTGTGGATGACCATTCCCAAGGATCGATCCATTCATAATGTATCTTCAATCTAGCTGATTTTTATTGGTTGCAACATTTTTCTGAGGAATATTGGGCTTGCCACAATGGCAACAAGGATGGAGATTAAAACACTGATCTTCCATATGACCGGTTCTTTGACAATGAGAACATTTCGGCTGGACATCAACTTCTGGTTGCGTGCAATTTTGTTTGTCTAAAACTTTCTCAGAACCTACTGAGGTGAGTTGTTCAATAAATCCTACACTCATGAACTTAATTGGCTTGGAATAAGCTGGGATATGTAAGTTGGTGTCATTAGTGACATATTCTAAGCCTTGTCGATTCTTGTTATTTTGGATTTCTTCCCAGGGCTTGATGATGGGTTTGGACGAAATTTTAACTAGAACAACTTCGACACTTGAAGCTGTTGGGATGAATGACTTATCATCTAGATGGTTCAAAGACTTGAAAGTATCACGCTTTTCTTGCAATTCATTCCTTTGAAGTTGCGACTCGAGTTGAAGAAACTCAATGGTTTCATGTGTTTGTTGTAGATGCTGTGAAAGATCAGCAAGAGTTCCTTTGCTGATGTGCACCATGTCTGCATCACTGGAGATGATCAAACTGTGAAGAATGTTTAACAACTGAATATGTTGCACCATCTGAACTTGCTTATTTGAAATCAGGCTCACTTGTCGTAGATGTCGTGCTTTGAACGGTTTCACTTGATTTTGTTACTTGCATGACAGGCTTGCTTGCTATGGGACTTGAATGGCATGTTCGCTTGATTTGTTGCTTATTGCACTTGCTGGGAACACTTGCTAGAGTTGTAGAAATTTCTTGCTTAAACTCTGGAATTCACGCTCTCTTGATGACGAGTGCGTTTGCGTGAATGCTCACTTGCTTTACTTAATGACTTCACGCTCACTTGAAGGAATAGCCACGCTCACTTGATGTCGATATCAACTTGATTGATTGGTGTTAGAGTTGAACTTGTTTGGTTTCTTTAATGGATGCTACAATGTGTTGGAAATAATACTGAGAGGGGCGGTGAATCAGTATTATCACATTAATAAAACTTTTTCATTTCCAAACTCTGATTCATATATGCTACTTCCACAACTTCTTATGATTAAGTTAATTGATCTTCAATGAGTGCATTAGAACATTATCAACCATATTATCAGTTAACAGATGCAGTAACATAGAATAGATCATCACACATAAGGCACACACATGAAAACCATGATATAAGGTGGAAACCCAATGCGGGAGAAAACCACCTGCTGCAAGTCATCTCAATCTTCTTCTTAATAAGAAAATCCTTTTACAATATTTTGTACTGGTGCAGCCTTATACCAGTACGGGAGCTACAACCCCCTTTGCTCTTGTACTAGCCGATCCATTTACTAGTACGCAGGCTACTACCTGCTACAATGCTCCAAAGATTTCCTTTAGCTCTTGTACTAGCTTAGATACTAGTACGTAGGTGCTGACCTACAATATTCCCTCCTCCAGGTACCACGTTTCATCAATTTTTAGACTGGATACACTGAAGCACACCACTATAATCTGAAGGCCACGTTTCATCCAATTTTCATACTGGACCCATCAATATCATTGAAGCTCACAAACACTTAACAACATAAATACCCAATACTGAAACCCTGTCAATAAAACAGTCACCAGAACACAGAGCAGAACCCTGAACTCTGCAACAATATTCAGAACCAACTGTATCATCAGAATCATGCATTAAAGTGCATACGCTACTTGGACAAACCGAACCCGCGTACATACGCGCTTTTACCAAAGCCAACCCGCGTACAGATCTATAAATATTCAATCATGACTAGCAGCGATTTCAAACTTAAGTTATACCCAGTTCAGATCATTACATGCGTCAGTATACGGATCTAGAATAAACATAATCAATCATATAGAGATAGTTCATTTCAAACCATTTGATCTCGATCTATCCTTAGATATTGTTCTCCATCAACTTGTGAGATCCTTCCTTAGCTTAGATCAAGCAACTCATAACCTACATACTGGATCTCATCCTTCATCAGATATTCAAGACTTTTTCCATGCATTTGCGTAATGATCTTCTTCTCCTTTTATAGTCTTAGGCCTTGTTCAATACCATGGTCCAAAACCATAACAAACCAATACCATCAACTCAATACTAGGGATCAACACGTCTGTCGAGATGCCATGGTCCAAAAACCATAGGTTCATATTCCAAGGGCTAACCGCCACGGACCAAAGGTAAGTTTTCCCACATGTACGCGCTTTTCTGTGCATGGAAGTGCGTGCATACGCATACGTGACTTCTGATCAACAAACTCGCGTGTATACGCATTTTTGTATACCCAGAAAACTTGCGAGTATAACCTGTGTGTATACGCGACTTGGTATATAGCGAACCTACGTATATACGCGACTTTCTTCATTCTTTGTAATCTGATCATCAATTCTTTGCTACTGATCTGCTGCACTATAATCTGTCATCTTGCCATCAAGGACAACACTTGTATCATAATGCCAACAATCTCCCCCTTTGGAGTTGATGGCAAAGCTAACTTGTCACTCTTAGATCTATCATCTGATTCCTTTTAGTTGTCCTGCATCTCATGCATTCAGTCGCATCTGATATCTCTTCTGTAGATTCATCTAAGTATATGTAAGTGAGATGATCTTCGATGAGAGGGTTGCCATCAAGTACAACACATGCATCATAATGCCAACAATCTCCCCCTTTGGACTTGATGGCAACAACACCAAATCACTCTCCCCCTTTGACATCAAGGGTAAAGGGTGAACCAGTATATTTTCAAGTTAAGCATTTTGTTGTTCATACTCCCCCTAAGTACTTGCTGAAATCTCTGAATGAGCTCCCCCTTTGTATATGCCAAGGTGTACCAATCTGTCCATGCTCCCCCTGAATACATGTTTTGCTGAAGAGTGTTGTTCATGCTCCCCCTTACTGTAAGCAAGGTCTGCGAAAAGGTGTTCTATAAGAAGAACATGACTCTATACATCATACAAGACCTTCCTAGTACCAAATACTCATACATAAATCCATCTCCCATCCAAGTGGGACTTGACTCATATACCCAACTAAGTGGGGATACATACATGATAAAGAAAGAACACTACATCATCCATCCCAGGCATAGTGGGGAAACCAACATAGGCCGTTACATGACCTTGTCATCATAAAAGAGATAAAACAAGAACATTACATTATCCATCCCAGGCATAGTGGGGAAATCAACATAGGTTGTTACATGACCTTGATAAGAAGAAGATACATGACATAGAGATGACACATTTAAAACAAGACTTATGAAAGCCACCAACAACTGATAGCAGCAACAACTGTCAATCACCATTCAGATCAGCAACCAAGATCTCCTTCTGTTCTCCTTCTGTTCTTGATCTACCTGAAACCAATAACAGCTATGAACCAGAACTAAAAGCTTCTAAAACTAATGCCAACAATGCATAATTAGAAGATTATCTGCTCCCCCTGAACCTATGCCGGATGGTCTCTGTCAGACCCCTATCAAAATATCTTCAACCAGAGCCTGCTCCTTATGATTTCCATCAATCCTCCATATACGCGACTTTCTCTGCACAAACCAGCGTATGTACGCGGATACTCTTTATTATATACGCGTATAACTATTTTCAGATCAGCAGTCTGCAAACGTCCTGTACCAAGGTATGTCTGTATCATCATAAAATCATTCACATTATATCATGAGTGTATAGTCAAAAAGATCATCCATGTATCATCTCTTGGGAAAATCTGCATCAATCAATATATGGGAGTCCTATTTCATTAACATATAGATAAGAACTCATCATCATCATGTCCCCAACTACCAGCTTTGTGTATCCAGCACTGTCATCAACAGTCCTCATCCATAAGGTCACCAAGTACTATGGGAATCCTACATAATCTTCATGCATATGATAACAACAGTATGAGAGACCCATCACCAAGCTTTGAAGATCATCATGTAAGCATGCACCATCAATCACAAATATGATCTAAACATCAAAAATCTAACCCCAAGAATCATATGAGATGGACAACTCATATCAAGATATATCATTTAGCCATACAAGTATCATCATCAAGGAATATTAACCATAATGCCAACAATGCTTTGTTAAAGGCACGTGATCCCCCTCAACAAGTGCCATCTGTTTGCTGTTAGATCTGATCATGTGTATATCAGCAACAATCATCAAGCCATCATCACCACCAAGTTAGGATAAAAATACTTCAAAACATCTTACAAGAATCAAGACATTTCCACTCATCCTCAGCAGACTGTAACTATTAACCGATAGAGCAAATAATGGACTGAAACATATCAGACCCCTTTTCTGAGCCTGTCCCCACTGCCTTTCCTCAGACTGATATATACGCAACTTTGCAGCGTAAAACTCATGTATATACGTGAATTCCCTTTATGAAACTTGCGTATGAGATTCAGGACACTGAAGTTGTACACTTTCAGCTCCCCCTGAGTCTGTTATGACTGTGTTGTGCTGAGAATCCTGTGCTGTGCCACATCTTTCTAACTGAACTTCCTTCTTCTTCCATACCTTCAAGCATGTTGATGATTTTTTCTTATCATGAACTTTGTTCCTGCAATATTTTGCTCTATGTCCAAACTTGTTACATGCATAGCATCTTACATGTTTCATATTCCTTCTGTAGCAATCAACAGCTTTGTGACCATACATATTGCAAGCAAAACAATATCCGTTAAAGTACCTTGAATGTGATGACCTTTCTGCATAATGATCTTGAACCCTTCTTCTTCTACATCTAGCTGCAACATGTCCAAGATTATGACATACATAACATTCAACATTATTCATAGGAGGAGTAAAGTATTTTATTTGAGGAATCTCTTTCCTTGGTTGATGATGAGATGGATCTTTCATTTCTTCGTTGACTAATTTAGATTTCTCTTTAGAGTTCCTTGCTTCACCTTGTGAACTAGATTCACCTTTAACCGATTCATAGAAACCAAGACCAGTCTTGATAGCAGGAGACCTTTGACAACTAAGAATATCATCCAAGACTTTAGAGCTATCTTGAAATCGTAAAAGCTTATCCTTTTCTTCTATTTTACCTTTCAAGATATTTACCTCAACCTGATGTTGCTCTTCCTTTTGATGACATTGCTTCTTCAAAATTTCTTCTGAATTTCTTCCTTCTTCCACTTGTTGCCTTAGATTGAGTATCTCCTTATCTTTCTCTTCATTTACATTCTGCAGCATTTGATGAACTCTGAAGGAACATTCCAGCTGGGATTTTAAGATGATGACTTCATTATCTTGTTTTTTAATTGCTTGATGTAGATCTTCATTCTGTTTCCTTGATTCTTCAAGATCTCCTTTTAGTGAGAGGGTTGTAGCTTCAAGACTTTCATAATCACTGGATCTATCTCTGAGATTCTTGATCGTTATGTTCTTTTCATTGAGTTCCCCTTTTAGAGATGTGACTTCATCATGCAACTTTTGATATTTGACCTTGACTAACTCCTTTACCTTTTCGAAATCACATTCCCTTTTGTTCAAAATATCTTGTTGATCTGTGATTATCTCTGAAATCCTTTTGAATTCGGCCTCCTTTTGATATATTTCTTGTTCACCCATAAGAGCAAGTTCAGTAGTTTCACTATCACTTTCATCTCTTTCACAAGGAAAAATAGCTGGAACAT
>APFE031380424.1:0-13840 GCA_000404065.3 Pinus taeda
GTATAAATGAGTTGTACCTGATGAAAATATCAATGAAACATATTTACATACCTCCTTCTGGCTTGTTGGGGACTCATGGACTTTTGACTCATGACATTGCAAAGACTTTTGACCGAAACCCTAGACCTAAGACTTTGGATTTCAAGACAAAGAAAAACAAATGTGACACAAGCTCATTAACTAATATGACCTGATCCAGCAAAGCCAAGAAGGGAACAAGGACCAGCTCCTCCATCAATTTTATGGCATGCCTAACGGGATGCAAAACTGACAGTGATGAGACACCTACCTATGCATAATGCAAAGAGCTTTTGATCACCGATGGAGGGCTCAAGACCAACACTAACAGGATACAAGATACAATGAAAGTCATGCTACAACTTCTATTTCGTATCTTGTCCTGTCAGTCCTTCACTTCCATACTTCTCTCTAGCTACTCCTTAGTCCTTCAAAGGAAAACTCATAGAGACTCCAGGAGGGATGCCACCTAACACTATTACAATTTGATTCAGCTGCAATGTACATAGGTTGATCCAATATTATCTCTCAGTTGATCAATCCTTGAGCTCCACTCTACCAATATAATAGTGACTTTTTCCCATAAACATGCTGCACGCTAGGCAGTAAACTTCACCCAACCTTCAGTTGTCTTGGTCACTTCAAGATTTATTGTCTAGCGCTACTTTGGGTAGCCAACACGCTTCCCTCCACTAGACCAATGGCACCAAACACTCCATTGTAGGATCTTCTCATAGAAAGGCTTCCGATCACCAAATCAAGCCCTCAAATTGCCTCCCACTGGTTGCATTAATTCTTTCCACACATGGACCATCCAACTAGCATTGAAAACTATATAAATACATACCTCTGCTAACTCAAGGCCTGTTGTTTCTTCTCTACACTTAGGTAATTGGTTAGGGCCTCCTAGTTGCCTGCTACAACCCACTTTTCTTAAATTCCAGACTTCCCAAATAATCCACCCTTATACCAAACTTGTACCTTCTCCTACATTGTTATTTTCTCCACCTTCTAGGCCTTCAAGCACTGCCCTACATCCTCCTTTTCATACATCAACCTACTGTGTCTCTCTACTATACCCCATCCTCTTGAACAACACCCTTTATGCTTGTGACATAGCTGTAGCAGTTCCTCCTAGTTGCCGCTCACTTGTGGAGTAATATAACACAAGGATTAGGCCTATACTCCACCCAAAACTTGACCTAAGTAATGTGGCTTCATATGAAATTAATTCAGACATGTAATAAAGGTAAAATATGCCTAGAGTTTCCCTTAAACCTCCATGTCATGTCATCCAAAGCCAATGTTTCCTTAGAGATATATATCACAACAATGGATGCACATTTAGATGACGAAATACACTTACAACACATTATATTTATACCAAATACAAGGGATACTCAAATTAGTGAAGAATCATGTCTATTGGATGAATTCTCCTCAAGCCTACATGACTTTATTGTCCAAAAATTAATTGACAACTTCAAACGTTCATATCTCAAGTTATAGAGCTCCAATTTGAGTGATCTTTGAAGCATTTGATTCACCACACCATCCTCTATAACCTCAAATTTTCTCATGCTCAAATTATTCATGGTTTTTTACCAAATCGCAATGGGCACAAAACCTCAACCTTCAGTTTCAAACCCACAAGTGACTCTTGTGGGAATTTTCCCACCAAACCCTGAACTCTAAGGTTTGGAGTACCTCCCAATACGCTAAAAAATCAACACTCCATTTCATCGAGGGAGGTAATTATAAAACAAGGATGTAACTGATCGTCATCATCTCTACTTGCAAAAATCACAGAACTCTTAGTGCTCACCACTGCAAGAATCCTTGAAGCATGAACTACGCCTCTCTTGGAAGTGTCACTATCAATGGATGCATCCTACATCTTCTTCTTCTCTTGTATCACTTTCTAATCACTCCATGATTTCTTCTTTCCATATGTGGAATCACCCTTGCTTCTCACTGACCAGGTGCTCTTGTTGGGTTGAAAAATCTCCCTCTAAATCTACAAACTCCCACTAGAACATGACTCCCTCTGAGCCTCTGGAACCTGAAAGTTCTTCTCGAGAATCTATACATGCTCCTCTAAAGCATACACCTGCACCTACTTCACTGGAACCTGTACCTTCTCCTTATTCTTCTTCCCATGATCCACATTCTTGGCCGTCATCCTATATTGACCATGAAATCTAACTCCAAGGGTAGTCCCATTGGAGCTAGATCTCTAGGTCTGAGTCTTGCTTTCCCATCCTAGAAAAAGACCTCAGACCCCTTTTTCTCGATCATAGAGACAAATATCATGCTATATTTAAGTCCTAGTACAAACAATACATCTTGAACTAACATCACTCATCCTATCTTCATCCTAAATGGCACAACTCTCAATCCTTAGATCTCCTTCTCACTCTTGTCACCCAGCACAATGTGTAACTTTGAGTCCCATTCAACTAGAGTCTCAGAAAGCTCCTATGACCCTATCATATGTTTCATCACACCACTGTCCACGTACCATCCAACCTCCAATGAGAGATCATAGCAAATTCCTCCTCCTCCAACCTCTTGGTGAGAGCATCTATCTCAGTAGAAGTGGCAACAATGGTGAAATTCTTCCCTTTCTTCTTCTCGTCATATCCCTTCTTCTTCATCAAAAATCTTGAAAAAAAATGACCCATCTCACCATAGTTGAAACACTTGAATTTACTCAAATCCTTATTCTTACCCTACATTCGCGCTGCAAGTGTCATGTCATCCTCCAAAGCTCTCTCCTTCAGATGAATATCCTCTTCTCGTAACTCTTCCTGAATGAATTCATCCCACAACCTATTCCAGACTCGCAATTTATCTATGGGAATGATCCCTTTCATGAAGGGATTCCATTTAATGGTGAACCCTTTCAAGGAAATGCTCACCATATCAAAATTTGAAATATTCACACTAATGGAAGAAAACTCATCTTTGACCTCAGACAATCACGTCAGATACGAAGTTGCTCCTTTAGCCTATATTATCTTGGTGGACTCCAACTTATCCTCTAATACCAATACTTGGTTCCCATTGTTATTCTGGAACAAATTCTAAAGAGCCATCCACATCTCATTTGTAGTGTTCTTCCTCGATAAATGAGATATTAGGGGATCCTTCGCACCATCAAGGATGATCAATCGCACTCTCATATCAAAATCCTTTTACACTTCCAATTCCTTTGGGTCAGTTTGCCTCTTGATGGCTTTCTTGGTGAACTCCTACATCTTGTTGACCTGCAAGACCAACTCTATCCTTTCCTTCCATTTACTATTATTGGACAACCCCTCCAACCTATCCTCATACTAGATACTAGCTTGCAACATTGCCATTGTCACCTATAATGTGACCAACTCCCTCTTAAGATGTACTTCACTATGCACAAATCTAATTAACTGACTTCCAGAGTATCTTGGACACCTTCTGATGCCATGTTCAATTTCCATGATCTTGGGTCTAGGTTAGAATCTTAGAATCTCTGCTGCTACCAAACCAGGAGTCTTAATACGAACTAATTTTCACAATGGAAAATACAAAGAAGTAAATCACATATGAAGAAGTATAAACAATTTTTAACAAAATATTTTATAATAATTTGCAACCCAATATTCATTATATCAAACCAAGATAAATACTACAACAATATATGGTATACAAGATACAATGACAATCATGTTGCAACTTCTATGTCATATCTTGTCCTGTAGGTCCTTTGCTTCTATACTGTTCTCTAGCTTCCCCTTAGTTCTTCAAAGGAAAGCTCATAGAGATTCAAGGAGGTATTCCATCTAACACTGCTGTAATTTTCTTCTATTGCAATGTACACGGGTTGATCCAATATTCTCTTTTGGCTAGCCAATCCTTAACCTCCACTCTACCAATCTCGCAATCACTTTTGTCCATAAAATTACTACACACTAGGCACCAAACCTCACCCAACTTTCAATTGTCTTCGTCACTTCAAGGTTGCTTGTCTAGGGATACTTTGGGTAGCCAACATGCTTCCCTCCACTAGACCAATGGCACTGAACACTTCACTGTAGGATTTTCTCCTATAAAGGCTTCTGAACACCAGATAAAGCCTTCAAATTGGCTCCCACACGATGCAATAATTATGTCCACACATGGACCATACAACTAGCATCCAAGAATACATAAATACATACCTCTGTTAAATTAAGGGCTGGTGTTTCTTCTCTGAACTTAGGTCATTTGTTAGGGCTTTATATTTTCCTGCTGCAACCCACTTTTCTTTACTTCCAAACCTCCCAAACAATGACCTTCTCCAAAACCTATACCTTCTCCTACACTTTTGTTTTGTCCATCTTCTAGGCTTCCAAATGTATCCCTACAACCTCATGTTCATGCATCCAACTACCTGTGTCTCTATGTTGTACCTCAACCTCCTAAAGAGTGCCCTTTAAGCATGTGTCTTAGCTATTGTAGCTCCTCCTAGTTTTGACTCACTTGAGGGAGAAATATACCACAAGGATTAGGTCTATACACCACCAAAATCTTCCCTTAAGGAATGTAGCTTCCTCTGAAATTAATTTGTACCTTTAATGAATGTAAAATATGCCTAGAACTGGCCTTAAACCTCCATGTCGTGTCACCCAAATCCAACACTACCTCAGAGATGTATATCACAAGAATGGATGTGCATTTGGATGAGGAAATACACTCAAATCACCTTATATTTATATCGAATACAAGGGCTACTAAAATTAGTGGAGAGTCTTGTCTATTAGATGAATTCTCCTCAAGCCTACATGACTTGACTATCTAAAAATTAATTGACAACTTAAAAAATTCATATCTCAAGTTCTAAATCTCTAATTTGAGTGATCTTTAAAGCGTTGCATTTGCCACACCATACTCTATCACCTTAAATTTTCTCATGCTAAAATTCTTCATGGTTTTGGCCCAAATACTAATGGATGCAAAACCCCAACCTTGGGTTCCATGCCCACAAGTGAATCTTGTGGTGCTTTTCCCTCTAAACCTCAAACCCTATGACTTGGAGTACCTCCCAAGCTACTCAAAAATCAACAAGCAGGAGCAAATGGTAGACAAATACAATATGGTTCAAGCATGGGAAGTTAGAGAGAGGGATAGGGATTTATATCCTTGCCCTATTAGCACAATGACCTGAGTGCTCTTTAGGAATGTAGGAATCCTCAAGTACAATGAGGAGGCTACATCGATGAAGGCACACTTTGTCTTGTTGGTGCATTTGATTTGTTGATGGAGTGTCTAGGAGAAGGATTTCCATGTCGATCCTGAGGCCTGGTATAGGCCCTCTGAGGAGGAAATATACTTTATCATTAACCTATCCAGGAGAAGGGAGGATTTTCCCTAGTTCATTGATTTCCACCATGGGGTTGCAGCAGAGAGTCAACTTGCATACTATTAGAGATATGTTGGCCCTCATGTAGTGTGTCAAACATATTTTCAAGTGCAGAGTGGACAACTAAAAATTTATTGTTTTGCTACATAGGAGGTTAAGCACATATCATTATTAGTCACAACCATTGCACACTTTAATAGCAATGAGGAGGGCACTGATTTTCCTCTTTTGTATTATGTCGATTCTTTGACTCAAGTGCCACATTGTATCAGATGGCCTACCATTTTTTAGAGCCAGTTTTGTATGGATTTAGATAGATGGTGTTCAATGATACATGGGAGAGTGAGCTTCCATTTCACTTCAAATATATTTTGTTTATTTTCTGAGAGGTTTCTAGAGACGAGGCCTACATTTGATTGTCACATTGCTAGGACAATGACTGAGGTTCATATACACATGTTGGGTGTGATGATTCCAAGAGAGGCCTACTAGAGTATCCCGCCAGGATTTTTTTGAGAAGAGAAATCTCTTCTATGGAGAGAAGTGATCTCTCTAGTCATATGAGAGGATCTAGCAACAAACAGGACAAGCTAGTGCAAAAATATCGTAATTTGTGTTGAAAAATGCAAATTGAGAGAGAAAAACCTACCACACTTCGATGTTGAGTGCTCAACCTTTGATGATGATCTTGATCCCTTAGCTTCCTTACTCGATCCTCGCTATTCCTTGTGTCCAAATACCTACAAGACAGATCAAAATACAACAAGAGATACACGAGCATACATAGTATAATTCAAACATAAACTACGTGATAGATCAAGGAGTATCATGCTAAATGAATAAATATTTAGACATTTATTGAAAGTAAACACTAGATGTATATATTAATGAATAAAAATTGGAAGCATACAACCATTGCCTTAATGTTGGAGACCTTCTTTCTAGTGGATTTCCAATTCCAAGACAAGACCATTCAAGAACTCCTTCTCCTTAGTTAGATGGGAAACATTTAGGGCATAGTTTCCGCATAGGAATGCATGCAAGCAATCACCAACGATTTGGGGATGGAAGGGACTTGATTTATAGGATTGGAGAGGGAGTTAGGGATCCACAAAAGAGGGAGGAAGGTCCACATCTCAAGAGGAAGATCCCTAAAGGTAGGATCAAGGACTCAAAAAGGGAGAGCTCGAACATATCTCTATCCAGCAACATCCAACTCAATGTTCTTGAAGATTCTAGCACGCAAAGCTTATCCTCCACTTTAGGAAAGACTAGAAGAAGAGGTTCACCATGGGTTTTCATATCAAAAGCCGTGCTGCTAGCACTAGCTCAATATGCTACAACAAGGAATATTCATGGGCTAGTAGTAGTGAAAAGGACATTGATCCTGAAAACTAGGGTTTCAGACAAATTTCCCTGGACTTTTCTCAGGGAAACTGTTATTCTATTCTTAAGCGATTATTATATATGTGTTTCATGGTGAGCACACTTTGACAATTTTCATCATTTTGGCACTTCAGGATATGGGACGGGAAGTGTGACAAAATATTGTGTAACAGAATCCTCCTAAAGCATGAAGGTAGAAAAATGAGTGATGGGTGAAATGCTTTACAATTCAAGGGAAGGACCCAAAAAAACACCGTCAGGAGACCTACAAATCAGCATGATACAATATACATATCTGACATCTCTAGTATAAATATGCCTAATGATACATCTCTAAATAGGAATATAACAATACACAAATCCATAGCATGGGTGCAACCATTCGACTAGAAAGGATCATGTTCATGGATCCACGACACAAAGGCACCCATCTGACTAAAAATAATCATGTATATGGATCCACAACATGGAAGTCACCATTCGTATGAAAAGGATCACGTATACAATCATGAATACTGAATAACTCCTCGCGACCTGGATTTTGATAGATAAGATCTAGGGTCTTCACCTCTATCGTGACCATAATACAAATATAACCATGTGAATAAATGTGTTGATGTCGAACATGGTAGAAACCACCTGGTTACCGATCAATAATTTACAGTGTTAACAAGCACGAGAGAAACCACCAATAATGACGACGGCCCTTAAGGTACACGAGTAAAATATACAAGTGTGAGCATGTGAGCTATAGTTGAACACTTTTCAAATCATTCGATCGAATGCAAATGATGTAAGTCTATCATCAACCACAAAGAACTTTCCATTGAGGCATGCAAGCTCCAAGATACTGAAATGGCATTTCTAAATCAAGTTCCTGGATAATGAGCTGAGGTCGACAGGAAGTGATACATTGAAGGAGGGTCATAACTTTTCCCACATCATCAACACGAAACATAGGATATCTCAAAATGATAGGAGTGATTCATGATTGTTGCAGAGAGGGTCAAATAAGGTATAAGTGGTAAAAAATGCAGACGGGACTTCCCTTGAACATATCCGCGACATGACTGTGTAGTTTGGAAGAATTTGAGTCAAAATGAAATCAAAGGTTGTGCTAACAATATAATCAAATGAGAAGAAAATGGATTTTCCAAAAAGCATAAAGGCAAGTGATGAAGTGAAGATAACCCAAACTCGACATGAGCAATAGATAAGTGTCATGTTGAAGATCAGGATGTTTCCTTTACACAAATTACAAGACATGTTCACTTTTATTTTTCTCTCACTATTTGTAATGATTATCTCTTTCTTTTTACACAAGCTTGAAGAGTATACCATATCCTTATGGTATAATTTCATCCTTCGCATGAATCCATCCTAGTAAGTTTAACTTGGCCTTGTCATGGTGACAAGTCTTGCATTGTTTAAGTTTCACGAGTCCTATGGATGGGTTACTCGACACCTTTTTCATTTTAAGAGAGTTTGAAAAAGAGGAGGAAAAGAAAACTCCAAAGGTCCCTTTTCATATATAGTCTCTCGAATCTGAAAAGGTAGAAAACAATATTGAAAAGGACTTGTTATGCATGTTCGAATAAGGTATTCCTTTTTCATAGCTCGTCCATCTCAGTCCGGAAAAGGGTTAAACTTATATTGAGTACATGTATTTTTATTTTCTTTTACGAGTTCAAAGGGACAAGTGCTTGACAATATTTTCATATTTTTGGAGTCTAAAATGAGCTGAAAGAGGACTCCACCTAGAGGAAAGGGTGGTATAAAAGGATAACAACTGGTTCCAGTCATGATGGAACTTATCAAAACATGTAAAGGTCAAGGGGTTGGCTATAAGACCACTCATCATAGATGTTCCTCTCGCAAGGGTAAGAAAACCCAAGTGAATTTTTATCATGGCTCATCTGCGAAAAATAGGGTGATAAAAAATGGCAATGACGAGAGGTAGAAAAGGAAATTGGTTTCATTTTCACACAAGATTAAAAAATGGGAAACTAGGCTTGAGGATACCTGAAAATAGTTTCATTTTTTCACAAGCTTGAAACATGAGAAAAAACTGTCCTCAGATTTGGTTTCATTTTTACACAAGCTTGAAACAGAAACAACCTATTCTTGGATTTGGTTTCATTTTTACACAAGCTTGAAATGGAAACAAACCATGCTTAGGTTTTACAAAAACTTGAAACAAATATAAACTGCTTGAGATGAGTTTGTATGCCCCCAAAATAATGACTCAATTTGAGGTACATGCCCCCAAAAGATTCATTTCATTCACCTAAATATACTACTGGTTACTAATAGGCGGATGGAATGAAGGTTCACTTATAAGATCAAGTGAAAAACTTGACTATGATCTAATCAAAGAGTCGAATTGGAAGGGGATTTATTTCATTTTTTTTAAATCTTGACGCATGAAGAGAACCATGCTCATGACACCTTGTTTCATTTGTTAATGATCTTGACACAAGTGAAGGAAATCTACTAATGGAGACATTTCTTTTTTTATCGAGGTTGACATAGTAAAATAACTATCCTCATGGGCACCTATTTCATTTGTTAACAAGGTTGACATTGTAAAAGAAGTATTCTCATGACACCTTGATTATGGACTATAAGAGACCATGAATTCCAAGACATTATCATCAGATGGGAGAACAAGATTTTGGAAGAGATAGCTGGGAGGGGATCTAATGGAAAGATCGAGTTCCAATGTGTCCAGTACATGACGCACTATATCATCGACTAGATCATCAGTTGACATGGGCATGGAATAGTTGACCACATAATGAACGTGTGGCAAGGGAGATACCACTTGTATGTAAGAACCATTTAGGGAATGGGAGGATTTCCCTCCAACTCATTGCAATCTCACCAAAAAAGAAGAACATGAGTGGTATGAGGTTCACTCTCTATAGGAAAGGTGTGATGACCTGAAGGTGGAGTTAGGTCTATCATTTCCTCATTCAATGGTTGGTCAAGAAATAACTCACAAGAATCACTTTTAGAGAGAGTGGGGTTGACCAATCATGAGTTATGATCAATCACTTGATCAACTAGTTGAAGGTTGAGGGAAAGCTTATGATAGCCAATTGGAAGTCGAGTTTCAGAAGTAGTAAGGTTATCCAACACTTTAGAGGCTTCATCCAGATATGAAAAAAGGTGAATAAGATGATTCCCTTCACATAACCTACAGGTAAATTTCACCTCTCCCTTCTTCCCATGGCCCTTATTATTACTGGTTGAAGGATTATCACCAGCATGATCTCCAGAAGTTAATGACAAAGGTTGATGTGAACCTCTATACAACGCTTCTAAGACCTCGCGATACTAGGGAAATCTCTAAGAAGATGATCACCCTTACAAAGCATGCAAAGGAATTTCACTTTACAGGGCTGACTAGAAGATTTTCCAGCATCAGCTACATCGGTAGCAATGACTTCTTTGTTCGCCTTTTGCTTATTTTTTTTCTTCTTAATCTTCCTCTTCTTCTTCTTCTTATCCACTTGGTTACCGACTTGCGGGCTTTCACCAAATGAAGATGTTGGGCATGGAATCCCCCCAAGGCATGTTTTGGGGCTCAAAGCCCAAGTTTTGACTGAATTGTGTTGTAAATATCTGCGAACTGTAGGCACAAAGAGTATGATAGAGTCACAACATTGTCCTCCCTAGTTTTGTAATGTAATGTCGACCTTCCCATGGTCTGCAGACCATGGGATTGTATAAATAGAGCAAGGCTCTAAGTGTGAAATAGAGCGACGTAGTAGAAAGAAGCAAGAGTCTAAGTGACTAAGTGCAAAGTGTGTCTTTGAGTCATAGGGTAGGAGAAGGCTTTGCAGCTGAATGCGTAGAGGCCTAGTAGTTCACAACTGAGTGCGCAGACCCCTGCAACTAAGTTTGCAAGGGAGATTCAAGTTTGTAACCAAGGAAGGTATTAATAAAGAAAAGTTTTATCATAATTTTGTGTATCTATTCTTGGGTTAATGCATGTTTGACATAAGTTGCAAATATATTGTTTATTTACTACGCACACCTGTATGAATGGTTTATATTGTTAAGTATAAGTTAAAGCATGCAAGTAGGTTGAGATAATCAACTAACATTAGAATATCAGTAAAGTCTAGGGTAATAACGTAGAAGCACATCATTCAACCCTTGAGTATGGCTACGCAAAGGTAGTATCTTAGGCTGCAAGGTACAAGAAAGTGCACAAAGTGACTTGTGCATAGGGTCGAAGCGTAGACCACTTGAAATAATCAGACGTCTCTAGGGTGCAGAAATATGGTTCTAGCACCCTCCCATACTACTTCAGGTGAGGCCTCAGTCCGCGCTCCGCAAATTGTTGCCGAAAGGGCCAGTAGTATCGGGATTTGTTTGGCTAAATCACCTCTGAACCCGGGTCAGGCCCCAACAAGCCAACAAATGGTTTTGTTGCTGGGACTGGGATCAACATAAGAGATGTCTAATGTCATATCACTGGAATTCCACAAATAAAGGAATTGAAGAGTGGCTAGACAGGAAGATTCACGAGTTCGCGGCGGAAGAAAACAGGAATCCACGAGTATCGAAGGAAGAGTGGTTAGAGCGCTACTTATATATGGAAATCCATGAAATTTTCTTTGCATCATTCCCCTCTGAGTTGTATGAGTGGATCACGAAGTTAGTAGATAGTCAGGGAAGGTGTAGGCTCGACATACCTATTGTGTGGACTTTAGAGCTGGTGTGCAGACTAGAAGCATCGGAAGTTAAAATCGCGTGCCCTATGGACCATTGGCTTGATTGAATTATAGGAGGTTTTATCACCAAGTTCGTGGTAGATACATTAGTCAGCTATAGCGAGGTGGAATGATGCTTCCTCAAAGGACCACGAGGTAAGTATGTTAAGTCTTTGAACACTTGGATTAATATGCTACTATGCGAAAAGCGGGTTATATGAATAAATTGATGTTTGGGGCTATGCGAAGTGGGAGGATCTACAGAAATGAAGGTAGCACAGAGATAGAAACTAGCCACTTGATTTCACCTCTGTGAGAAAGCAAGGAAGAGCTCACAAAGGTTTCACCAAGAAGTGTGATCAGTTTGATAAAGCAGTTAATTACATGCATACCACTTCCACCTACACTACCACCAATCTCACCATCTTCACCCTCGTCTTTGCCCACACCACCTCCGCCACCACCATAGTTCAATATGGAAAGCTCAATAAAATTTATGGTGTTCAAAGGAGTAGGGAATGAAGATACAGACCAATTTTGGTTCATGGCAAAGGTTGTATGGGAAGAGTAGGGAGTCACAGATGACAACATAAAGAAAGCAACGCTGGTCAACACTCTGTAGGATCACACACTGACGTGGTACATTAAGCATTCCAATTACAATCCAAACATAAGGATCGTGGATATCCAAGCTATGCTAAACAAGGAAGTTAGTAGGCCAAAATTAGAGACACAGTTGATTATCGGATTTAAGGAAATCATGATGCTTCCAAGTGAGACCCCCTGGGAGCTGGATTAAAGACTCAAGGGTATGATTTGTAAAGCCAACATGACCTTGACAGATGGGAAACATCGTGCATGGCTTGTAACGTTGCTAAGACCACATCTAAGGACCATTTTGTCATAGCAGAAGCTATCCATTGAGGTTGAGGCCTTGGAGATTGCAATCAGACTGCACGAGACCCCGATACAAGAACCTAAACTGGGAGTCAAACAGATCCACGCGTAGTTGAAAAACTTGTGTCTTGAGATGTAGAGTTTGAAGCAAGACATGACAACTTGCACAAAATTGTGCAAGGAATTATGGTGCATAAAGTGCAAAGGCTAGAGACATGAGAAGGATAATTTTCTAGTTTTCACGAACTACCTAATGGAAGGAGGGGTAATGCCATTGAGACCAAAGGCATAAACAAGACTGAGCACGTCACCTACATTATTATGCATGATTTTACAGATAGGAGGGAAGCATGCTACAGATAACTACCATCTATTACAAAAGTATACACAAATGTACGAGTAGCTGTTTTGTAATTTTTGTAGGTCAGTAGGCCACAATGAGCATACTTGTAGAAGTTATGAACTGATGATGGATTAGAATCCTACCTACAGAGTCCAGACTGAAATATGAGCCCTCAATCAAAATTCAAGGATGGCATGCACTAGATTTCAGGGGCGCGGATGAGGTCGAGGTGGAATGGGGCCAGAAAGGGGTCACGAACAGCTAATTTGTTACAATTGTGGATGGCTAGGACAATATGCTCGTGATTGTAAAAATCTGATGAGAGCATCATGTTTATACTGTACCCCGTTTGATCATGAGATAGAGGACTATCCCACGCTGATAGCAAGGTTGCGCAATAAAGGAACACTCCCACCCCCTTGACTCAGAAGTTGCAAATGATGAGGTCTGAGCCATGCGAGGAAGACCCGAATGTAAATATCATGCTCCAAAGTGGTATCACGACAGGAGATGACAAAGGAAAGTAGCCCGAAGATAGTGCTTGGGTTCGTAAGGCTCCAACGAAGGAACCAAAATTTGATTTAGAGTGCACTAAGGAGACATTCATGGAAGTTAAGAAGAGCTTCATGGAGGCGTCCACTTCAGGTAGTAAAGACAAACTGGAACCAAAAATGGAGCCATCAATGCTCACTACCTTTCTAGAGACATGCATGAAGCTGATGCGTGATAGCAAGGCCGTCAAGGGACTGCAAGAACTCATCACTAGATATGCTGGGTCAGGAGAACCACACATAGTCTGGAATCTCGGGAAGCACACAATGCAAATATGAAGAGAGATTAGATTGACCGCGGAGATCGGGGAATATGAAATGGATCACCCCCCTGTACGATGGGAACGAGAGGATCACCATCTAAGTTTTTTGAATCTGAAAAAACAAGAAGAACATGAGTGATATGAGGATCACTCTCTATAGGGAAGGTGTGACCACCTGAAGGTGGATCCAGGTCTACTGTTTCCTAAATGAATGGTTGGTCGAGAACAGACGCACAAGAATCACATTCAGAGAGAGTGGTGTTGACTAAAGGTGAGTT
>APFE031380433.1:2374-13447 GCA_000404065.3 Pinus taeda
CTCATGCACAACTATAGTCACAACTGATAGTAGTCTCACCCTTTCACCCACCTCTAACACTTGTCTCCACTGAACTGTTCATGCACTGAGTTAACTAATGTATTCTTTAGTTGATTTATGAGTTAATAATTAGTGAATTAATCAATAATTAATTCACACCACTCATCACTAGTGTATTTGTCAGTTAGATAAATACAACTAGTTCAACTAAGTCAAACTGAACACAACTCCATCAACTCCTCAATCAACTCTGTTAGCGCTTGAAATTTCACCTTAGGCTGAAAAAGGTAAACTCCAAGGCAACATCAAACCACTTAGCCTTGTAGCTAGCCCTACGGGGCAGGAGAGGGCTCTCTCTGGTCTATCTTGGTAAAGATCTTCAACAGGCAGAGATAACCAATAAAGAACACTGATTTTAGGCTAGTAAATTGATAGAAAAAGGGGTTTTAATGGATGATGGGGTTTTCTGGGCTGCATGGGGCAAAGAAACAGCTTGAACAGAGGAATATAATAAAAAACACAGATTATCTCCTGAGGCAAGGTAGGCAAGAAATTTAACATCAAATTGAGATTAAATGGAATGGCAAGACTGTTGAGGAGTTGACAAGGGCATAGAGGATGAATCCTTGTCAAACAGAAGAAAACATTAAATATGAACAAACTTATAGGCAGAGCATAAAATATTATGAATTCTACCTAAACACTTCATTTGTTCAATTGGAAATGATCATGAAGTGTAATGAAAACATAACAAGTTACATATGAAACAGAAGGAAAACTTATGCTAAATTGTCATACCACAGGAATCTCATAAGCCAGAGCTGTGTATTTTCATTAAAATCTCTGTCAAAAAGTTGTACAATGACACTTGGTTTTCCTCCACCAGCACTCAGAATTCTCCCTTCTCTCTCTACTCTTCTTTACAAATGTTTTTTTTAAATACAAAAAATCTCAGGAGAAAACCGATCCATGAAAGGATCAAACCGTTTCAACTGACATTATGAAAAATAGTAAAAAGACACTCATTGGTTCCTAAAGAACAGCGCTGCATTTTCTGTGACCAATACAAAGGCGGAAACTGTAGTGTGAACCCTCCAAATCATAACTGAAGACTAGGATAAGCAATTTGTCCCTATTTTTCTGCTCAGGTTGAGAATCCTCTGTTTAAATTCTGACTTTGACTTTACTTTGCATTTAAATAAGAACTAAAACAAAAACAGCGTAATATCTTCTCCAATATTAGCGCGTAGACCAAAAACTTTTCCCTACAGGTCGATGAAAACTAATGAGCTGTTTCAACTATAATTGCCAGAATAGAAAGAGTCATCCATTTTTCCTAAAACAGAGCATTGTTTCCCTTGAATTCCTCTAATGACTATTTAAGAGATAAATGCTGGAGCGCAGATCCCTTTGAATCATTAACTGAAGTCTTTGGAATAGGAATCGAATCCTATGTCTTCTGCTGTTTTGGCTCCGTTTGAATAGCGCTCTTTTGTATGCCTTGATTCGGATAGGATACACAAAGCGTTCATTGGAGCAGTCTTGAAGCAACGTTATGATACATGGACACTGATCTGGTATCCAGAAATTTGGCATACCACTTAATGCACATAATCTCATGTTTAAAAGTGCTGCTGCAAGATATCCTTTAGAATCGTTGAAAATCTCCATAAAGGATTGCTTCAACCTGCGAGTCTTCATCGAGGACAAGTGCTTGAAAATTCAATTGCATCTCCTTCTGAACAGTTTCATCCTCTGATATCATGCGTACACTTAATACTTGCAATGCTTCCATCGCAGTATCAATAAGACCTCTATCATAATATGAATAAAAGACATGTATGCATGTTTCTGGATCTGGTTGAATATTTTCACGATGCATATGCTCGACTAGTAATTTCAATTATGTCAAGACGTCCTCTAAAAGAAGCTGGCCTAAGAATGGTGTTATAAGACAGAACATCCGAATGAACTCCCTAATCTTTAATTTCCTTAAAAAGATTAATGGCTGTTTCAAAATCACCATTTGCCAAGGCATCTTCATCAGGATTAAGTATAAGAATGAAATATGAATCCATCCTGCAACATTGTGGCCATCACTGCACGGGCAGACTGTAAACTCCTGTAAGGCTGTAGCAATCCATCATAATATGGTATGTTACTGCATCAGGTTTGAAACCGAACACTTTCATCTTCTCAAAAACATCAATGGCTACATCCCTTTCTTTTTCCTCAACAAGTGCATGAAGAGCAGTATTGTACACATTTATTCCAAGCAATGGAGCACTTCGAGCATCTCTACTATTGAAGTGATCTTCTGCAAGATGTAAATACTGTAGCAATTCTTTGACCATACCTTCTGCTCCAAGAGCCTTCAGCAGAGTATGCATTGAATTTTCACTGTGTTCAACACTGTTTCTCCCCATGTCCATCTCTATTGCAGATATTCTTTTTAAAACATCTTCCTGAGACTGTCGACTGCCTATTCATATGGAGGATTTACACTCCCAAACAAAGAAAGTAGGAGTTCATATGTCATGATATTTGGCTTTACTTTAGCACGTTTCATTTTTGCTAACACACGCAAAGCCCTTTCAGGTTCATCAGTATTCCGTGATGGCTTCATCTTACCATTTATAATTGGAAAACTTCTTCTTAGCAACCAATTATAACAGAATCAAGAATCCGTTGTAATTCTTTTGCTTCTACGCTATCCACACTTCCCGTCGACAGCCGCCAATGTGACTTTTGCAAATGAAGTTTCAGGGAATTGCTACTAACACCTGCAATCTTGCCACAAATTGGGCAACTCCTCAAGCATGTGGAGACGTTAGTTTTGTGGCAACTCTGAATTCAAGACAGCAGATTTGATCCCAAACTGTTCAAGGAAGAGTTTCGACCTGAAACCCGTATCAATAGAATTAACAAAGATTAAAGCTTTCTTTTGAACCAATTCCAGCTTGAGAAGGGCAAGAATGTAAAGTAGTTTGTCATGCACATCACATGAAATCCAAAATTGCTGCACACTGTTGGGTACAACTCCATCATACTCGTTTCCTTCCACTTCAGTTAGTGTCAGAATTACATGACTATGCAGCACAAGCTTTTTTATTTTCTCGACATCTTGAAGTTGTAGACATTAGGATGCACTGACAACGACGTGGAATATAATGAACCAGAGATTCAAGAAGATCTCATCTAAAACCAACGTAGCAAGTGACTCCTCAAGAGATGAAGACTGAAGAATATTTTTAAAAATACATGTCCCAATACAAGCTGGTGTTGCAACTACAATGTCTGGAGGCCCAACCATAGCAGCCCTAAAATCTGGCAGAAGCATGCTGCTCAGAATGAACTCTTGCCTCAAAGACATATTACTCACAGTGTTACTACTAACAAGCACAAAATCACCTCGGGTCACATTCCTCTGATCAATAAGACGCAAGGCATTCCCAGCGCTAACACAATCATTTGATTCAATAGCTGTGACAATGAAGTTTGTTTGGGATTTCCAGTGAGACCTCTCCAAATAGCTTGTAACTTGCTTTGCCTCTGATTGCTGATGATATTCTGAATTGTGCTTGTGCAGGGATAGGAGCTTGAAGTCGCTGCCATTTGAAGAGCTGGAGAATTTGATACATATTCTAACAAAACCACATTTAATGATTTCTTCTTCAAAACAGGGTTTTGAAGAAGAATCAATCTCATACTGACATAAGACGGAGTCTAACATCGGCTCCACTTGGGATAGCAGCTGCCACTTCGTGGAGGTGCCAAGAACCGCAGAACTTTGGGAGAGCAGATAGTGCCTCCACCCATTGGGCAATGGAGTCATCATTTGAACAAATCAAGACAACTGAAGACTCACTTATTAACTGGAAACTGATTGAATTGACTGAAAAACTGACTCAGCAAAACCTCACACTAAAACTGTAATGAAACTAGAACAAAATGTTGCCTTCCGGTTGCTTATTTATTTACAAAATCTACCCTACTTGCTGTAAAAACACTAGATCAGGTAAAACTAAAATGCCAGATTAACCATTCAAGTAAACCTGAAAGTGATGCCGCTCGAGAGTGCTTCCACCAGGACGGAGATGTTATTGCTGGCAGCTCTTCATGCACGTAATGACCCTGGTCACGGAAAAGACAGCCTGATCTATCAATCAAACTGTAAAACGAGTCCATGTATGCCGCCATTGGATCGTGGAAGCCGAACTCTGTTGGCTGCCCCAACTCTACAATACATACTTCCAGCTGCACATTGTCAATGTAAACATCTGTAGGCAAGTCTATGATTCCTTGTTGCGAAGGAGGAAGGATTTCCAAGAACTTTTTAGGGTCTTGGAAATCGTATGATTGGATCTGCTCATTTAAATACTGAATCTCCCTCTCAACTCTTTCAACCACTAACTCATAGACACGAGTTTTAGCTTCAAAATGAAACTTCGGAGATTTCAAACATTGAAAGAAGGTACTGAAAAATTCTTCATTAGTTTCAATATCCACTAACCACTCTCTAACTTCGTTTAGAGCTTCACAAAGTGCAGGGTTTGCCACATACCCCACCATTGCATGAATGAATCAGCGAGCACTGGAATGTTTGGATCGAATTGGAGTCGCCAGGTGAATGGTTCAGCCTGCATATGTGTCTGACTACTGTCCACCATCAACATCAGATCTGCAATTTGATTTCATGTACTGGGACAAGACAATCAACAAGTCGAATGTTCTCCCCAGTATGGTCGCCAATATGTTAGCGCTTGAAATTTCACCTCAGGCTGAAAAGGTAAACTCCAAGGCAACATCAAACCACTTAGCCTCGTAGCTAGCCCTATGGGGCAGGAGAGGGCTCTCTCCGGTCTATCTCGGCAAAAGGTCTTCAAAGGGCGGAGATGACCAATAAAGAACACTAATTTTAGGCTAGTAAACTGATAGAAAAAGGGGTTTTAATGGATAATGGGGTTTTCTGGGCTGCATGGGGCAAAGAAACAACTTGAACAGAGAAATATAATCAAAAACACAGATTATCTCCTAAGGCAAGGTAGGCAAGAAATTTAACATCAAATTGAGATTAAATGGAATGGCTAGACTGCTGAGGAGTTGACAAGGGCATAGAGGATGAATCCTTGTCAAACAGAAGAAAACATTAAATATGAACAAAGTTATAGGCAGAGCATAAAATATTATGAATTCTACCTAAACACTTCATTTGTTCAATTGGAAATGATCATGAAGTGTAATGAAAACATAACAAGTTACATATGAAACAGAAGGAAAACTTATGCTAAATTGTCATACCACAGGAATCTCAGAAGCCAGAGCTGTGTATTTTCATTAAAATCTCTGTCAAAAAGCTGTACAATGACACTCGGTTTTCCTCCACCAGCACTCAGAATTCTCCCTTCTCTCTCTACTCTTCTTTACAAATGTTTTTTTTAAATACAAATAAAAATCTCAGGAGAAAACCGATCCATGAAAGGATCAAACCGTTTCAACTGACATTATGAAAAATAGTAAAAAGACACTCATTGGTTCCTAAAGAACAGCGCTGCATTTTCTGTGACCAATACAAAGGCGAAAACTGTAGTGTGAAGCCTCCAAATCATAACTGAAGACTAGGATAAGCAATTTGTCCCTATTTTTCTGCTCAGGTTGAGAATCCTCTGTTTAAATTCTGACTTTGACTTTACTTTGCATTTGAATAAGAACTAAAACAAAAACAGCGTAATATCTTCTCCAATATTAGCGCGTAGACCAAAAACTTTTCCCTACAGGTCGATGAAAACTAATGAGCTGTTTCAACTATAATTGCCAGAATAGAAAGAGTCATCCATTTTTCCTAAAACAGAGCATTGTTTCCCTTGAATTCCTCTAATGACTATTTAAGAGATAAATGCTGGAGCGCAGATCCCTTTGAATCATTAACTGAAGTCTTTGGAATAGGAATCGAATCCTATGTCTTCTGCTGTTTTGGCTCCGTTTGAATAGCGCTCTTTTGTATGCCTTGATTCGGATAGGATACACAAAGCGTTCATTGGAGCAGTCTTGAAGCAACGTTATGATACATGGACACTGATCTGGTATCCAGAAATTTGGCATACCACTTAATGCACATAATCTCATGTTTAAAAGTGCTGCTGCAAGATATCCTTTAGAATCGTTGAAAATCTCCATAAAGGATTGCTTCAACCTGCGAGTCTTCATCGAGGACAAGTGCTTGAAAATTCAATTGCATCTCCTTCTGAACAGTTTCATCCTCTGATATCATGCGTACACTTAATACTTGCAATGCTTCCATCGCAGTATCAATAAGACCTCTATCATAATATGAATAAAAGACATGTATGCATGTTTCTGGATCTGGTTGAATATTTTCATGATGCATATGCTCGACTAGTAATTTCAATTATGTCAAGACGTCCTCTAAAAGAAGCTGGCCTAAGAATGGTGTTATAAGACAGAACATCCGAATGAACTCCCTAATCTTTAATTTCATTAAAAAGATTAATGGCTGTTTCAAAATCACCATTTGCCAAGGCATCTTCATCAGGATTGAGTAAGTATAAGCATGAAATATGAATCCATCCTGCAGCATTGTGGCCATCACTGCACGGGCAGATTGTAAACTCTTGTAAGGCTGTAGCAATCCATCATAATATGGTATGTTACTGCATCAGGTTTGAAACCGAACACTTTCATCTTCTCAAAAACATCAATGGCTACATCCCTTTCTTTTTCCTCAACAAGTGCATGAAGAACAGTATTGTACACATTTATTCCAAGCAATGGAGCACTTCGAGCATCTCTACTATTGAAGTGATCTTCTGCAAGATGTAAATACTGTAGCAATTCTTTGACCATACCTTCTGCTCCAAGAGCCTTCAGCAGAGTATGCATTGAATTTTCACTGTGTTCAACACTGTTTCTCCCCATGTCCATCTCTATTGCAGATATTCTTTTTAAAACATCTTCCTGAGACTGTCGACTGCCTATTCATATGGAGGATTTACACTCCCAAACAAAGAAAGTAGGAGTTCATATGTCATGATATTTGGCTTTACTTTAGCACGTTTCATTTTTGCTAACACACGCAAAGCCCTTTCAGGTTCATCAGTATTCCGTGATGGCTTCATCTTACCATTTATAATTGGAAAACTTCTTCTTAGCAACCAATTATAACAGAATCAAGAATCCGTTGTAATTCTTTTGCTTCTACGCTATCCACACTTCCCGTCGACAGCCGCCAATGTGACTTTTGCAAATGAAGTTTCAGGGAATTGCTACTAACACCTGCAATCTTGCCACAAATTGGGCAACTCCTCAAGCATGTGGAGACGTTAGTTTTGTGGCAACTCTGAATTCAAGACAGCAGATTTGATCCCAAACTGTTCAAGGAAGAGTTTCGACCTGAAACCCGTATCAATAGAATTAACAAAGATTAAAGCTTTCTTTTGAACCAATTCCAGCTTGAGAAGGGCAAGAATGTAAAGTAGTTTGTCATGCACATCACATGAAATCCAAAATTGCTGCACACTGTTGGGTACAACTCCATCATACTCGTTTCCTTCCACTTCAGTTAGTGTCAGAATTACATGACTATGCAGCACAAGCTTTTTTATTTTCTCGACATCTTGAAGTTGTAGACATTAGGATGCACTGACAACGACGTGGAATATAATGAACCAGAGATTCAAGAAGATCTCATCTAAAACCAACGTAGCAAGTGACTCCTCAAGAGATGAAGACTGAAGAATATTTTTAAAAATACATGTCCCAATACAAGCTGGTGTTGCAACTACAATGTCTGGAGGCCCAACCATAGCAGCCCTAAAATCTGGCAGAAGCATGCTGCTCAGAATGAACTCTTGCCTCAAAGACATATTACTCACAGTGTTACTACTAACAAGCACAAAATCACCTCGGGTCACATTCCTCTGATCAATAAGACGCAGGGCATTCCCAGCGCTAACACAATCATTTGATTCAATAGCTGTGACAATGAAGTTTGTTTGGGATTTCCAGTGAGACCTCTCCAAATAGCTTGTAACTTGCTTTGCCTCTGATTGTTGATGATTAACAATCTCTCCTTTTTCATTGGATGGAAATATCTTTCTTCTCTCCCCCTTCGAAATCAATGGCAAAAGAGTGTACAAGGACTCCCCCTGTCAAACTGCTCCACCTGTCATGCGGCATCTTAAGAATCAACGTAGTGTGATACTAGAGCAATAACCCCCATCTTTTGGCGAAGATGTGCAAATGCTTCTCAAGGAAGAGGTTTTGTGAAATATCAGCAATCTGCTCCTTGGTATTGATATATTCCAACATTATGTTTTGTTCAACTACTTGTTCACGAAGGAAATTATACTTGATTGGTATATGTTTGGTCTTTGAGTGCACCACTAGATTTTTGTTCAGACTGATAGCACTTGTGTTATCACAATAGATGGTGATTGGTTGATTGGTATCTATGTTGACATCCTTCAGAGCTTCCTTCATCCATAGTATTTGAGTACAACAACCTACAGCAGCTATATACTCGGCTTCAGTTGTAGATAGTGATATGGATGTTTGTTTTTTGCTGAGCCAAGATACTAGACAATCTCCCAGGAAGAATGCATTTCCACTAGTACTTTTTCGATCCTCGACACTTCCGACCCAATCAACATCGGTGTATGCAGTCACAGTAAGAGTTGAGCTCTTAGGGTACCAAAGACCAAAATCAAGAATTCCTTTTAAGTATTTGAGAATTCATTTGACAGCCAACGAATGGGATTGTTTAGGAGCTGATTGAAATCTTCCCACCATTCCTACTGCTTGCATAATGTCAAGTCACATAGCAGTTAAGTATAGGAGGGCTCCAATTATTGACCTGTAATGAGTTGCATCTACCGGAGGAGAGTCATCATCTTTGCTTAATTTGCAATCTGTGGTCATAGGTGTGCTCATGGGTGCACACTCTTCCACTCCATATCTTTTAAGCATGTCTTTAAGATATTTTGCTTGAGATATGAACATGCCTGTTGTGGTTTGAGTTACTTGTAGTCCAAGGAAGTAAGATAACTCTCCTATCATCGACATTTCGAACTCTTTTGACATATTTTGAGCAAACTCATGGCTCATCTCATCATTATTGCTAGCAAAAAGTAGATCATCAACATAGACAACAGTGACTAGTAACTTATCCTCATCCATCTTCATGTACAGATTACTTCCTACCACCCCCTTTCTGAAGCCTTGTTGTTGTAGATAGTGATCCAATCTTGCGTACCAAGCTCTAGGAGCTTGTTTCAACCCATATAATGCCTTTTTCAACTCACAAACAAAGTCTTTTGCTTCTGCTAGATTAACCCTTTTGGTTGCTCCATGTAGACTTCTTCCTTCAGTTCCCCATTTAGAAATGTTGATTTTACGTCCATTTGATAGACTTTCAATCCTTTTGAGCAAAAAAATGCCACGAACATCCTTATAGCTTCCATACGAGCTACAGGTGCAAAGGTTTCTTCAAAGTCGATTCCTTCAATTTGTGAATAACCTTTACAAACAAGCCTTGCCTTATTTTTGATGATTTGTCCATCTTCATTCAATTTGTTTTTGAACACCCACTTGGTGTTAGGTCCCTATAATACTAGTGATGCTCCCATTACTATTGTAGTTGTATCCCTTATTAATATTGTTGTGCCCCTATTGTCCCCATATTGTTATTATTGTGCCCCATAGAATCCCTCTATTGTTATTTTTGTGCCTTTATATTATAATTGTTAGGTCGGCTTAGTTATATTGTGGACCCTTAGACTCTTATATATAGGAAGGAGGTTTTGTCATTTGAATCATCCAAGAATTGTTCATTTGTGTAATGTAAAGGAGGTTTCCCCCTCGAAAAGGCTGAATTCTAAGGCATTTATCTCTCTTTTCTATCTTTTTGTGAGTTGGTTTCATAACATTTGGTATCAGAGCTTTGGATTCTAGGGTTTCGCTGCCCCAAACAGGTAATCGTGGCATTTGTGCTGTAACTTTTTTTCTGCGACGTTTCAGACGCTAAAAAAACGCATTTGGGCCGAAATCATTATGAACCTCAAGTCCGAATTTCAGAGCTTTTCACACTATATTTGCGGAGATATGATCTGAGGAAGTTGGCCTTTTTGCAGACTCCCGAATTTCATTCCAAACAAGTGACTTGGGGAAAATCGTCATAACTTTTATTTCGAGCATCAGATTGAAATTTTGTAAGAAGTGACAGAAAGAGAACGAACTGTAGTTTCCTGTGTATATTTTTAGATCCGAAGGTCAAAATAGTGACACGTGGCACTTCATACAAGTTCGCTCTACTGAAAAGGTCTATAATCAAGTCATCTTGGGAGATTGTGCATAACTCTGCCTTGGAGAATCTAAATTTGATCAGACTGGTGGCACTGGAAAGAGGACACAGAGGGCTACTGCAGATTGCAATTTCAGAACTGGATGGTCCATCATTACAGAGATACATCAGATTCAATATCGAGCTCCTACAAAGTGAAAAAAAGCTGTTTAGTTTTTTTTTAATTTTACATAAGCTTGGTTTGAAAATTAGTTTGAAGGAATTCAAAGGGCATAGTAAAGCATTATTATTGGTAATTGATGCCTCGAGGAAAGAAAATGCAAACACTTAGTAAGCAACCTGAAAGCTCTAGCATGGCTCATGAAGAAGAGGAAGAAATGCAACATGATATATCAAAATTACGAGACCAAGTGCAACAAATGTCACTCGCACAAAAAGTAACAGAATCTAAGATGGATGGTTTAAAGAAAGATGTAGAAGCTAAGATGTATGGCGTGAAAGCTAAGATGAATGGCATGGAAGCTAAGATGGATGGCATGGAAGTTAAGATGAATGGCATGGACTCGAAGATGGATGGCATCGACGATAAGATGGAAGAATTGAAGATAAATTTGAATAAGTTGCTACAAGAAATGGTCACTAATGGTGAAAGGGTAGTAAAGGAAACTCATGAGGAGAAAAAAAAATGTTAATCATGATTTCATAGACTCTAATGTTGGATTGAAGACCCACCATATTCCAAAAATCGATATGAG